>CM044307.1:84314460-84491960 GCA_024291935.2 Okapia johnstoni
ATCTTACAATTCTGGAGGTCAAAGTCCAAAATGGGTCTCACCAAGCCAAAATCAAGGTGTTTGCACAGCTGTGTTTTCTTCTAGAAGTTCTAAGAGAAAATTCTTTTCCTTGCCTTTCCAGCTTTTAGAGGCTGCCCACATTCCTCGGCTCATAGCCTCTTATATCTTCAGAGCCATCAATGACTGAGTTGTCTTTACACCACCTCCCTATAACACTGACTCTCCTGCCTCCTGCTTTCTCTTACAGGATCCATACAGTTACGGTAGCCCTCGTAGACAACCCAGGAAAATCTCATCTCTAAATCAGCTGTTTAGCCATCTTAATTTTACCCTGCCATGCATCATTACATATTTATAGATTGTGTGGGGGAGACTCAGATCCTTTTGGGGATCCATTATCTGTGTATCCCCTCATGTATAGCACCTTTGGGAGGAAGAAGATGACTCAGATATTCATTCCTCATCTTTTAAATTGTGGAAGAGTGGAAGGGTAAGGCCATGGCACTATGGAGGGCAGTCTGGTGCAGAGCCAGATCCTGACCCCACAGATAAGCATGTACTCCCAGATCCTGATGTTGATGGTGCTCACTCACTACTCCTAAAATTCAGATGGAGCCCTCCTGTGGGGATGATGGCCAGCTACCTGACCAAGCAGTTCTTATTTATGGCAGTTTCACTTAACTCTGGTCAGTTCAGTCGCTCAGTCGCTCAGTCGTGTCCGACTCTTTGCAACCCCATGGACTGCAGCACACCAGGCCTCCCTGTCCGTCGCCAATTCCTGGAGTTTACTCAAACTCATGTCCATTGAGTTGGTGATGCCATCCAGCCATCTCATCCTCTGTCGTCCCCTTCTTCTCCTGCCCCTAATCCTTCCCAGCATCAGGGTCTTTTCCAATGAGTCAGCTCTTCGCATCAGGTGGCGAAAGTATTGGAGTTTCAGCTTCAACATCAGTCCCTCCAATGAACATCCAGGACTGATCTCCTTTAGGATGGACTGGTTGGATCTCCTTGCAGTCCAAGGGACTCTCAAGAGTCTTCTCCAACACCACAGTTCAAAAACATCAATTCTTTGGCGCTCAGCTTTCTTTATCGTCCAACTCTCACATCCATACATGACTACTAGAAAAACCATAGCTTTGACTAGACAGACCTTTGTTGGCAAAGTAATGTCTCTGCTTTTTAATATGCTGTTTAGGTTGGTCATAACTTTTCTTCCAAGGAGCAAGCATCTTTTAATTTCATTGGCTGCAGTCACCCAGGAGCACTCAAATTAAGAGAAATATGAAATTTTTCAAATCAGTCAAATTAAATTTTATACATCTGTATTTTCCTGTTGCTGTCTTTTTGATGCTTCTTTAAGTCAGAATTTTTATTTCAAAGTCTTCACCAATTTTCATTTATTAGAATCTATTGTATTAGCATTTCTCAGTGAAACATTGATTTATCTCAATAGATAATGGAAGCATAACTCAAATGACATGACTTTTTATGCAGAAATTTTAAAACATTTTAAAATGTAAGTATTATCACATAGGGACTTCTCTGGTGGCCCAGATGGTAAAGCATCTGCCTATAATGCAGGAGACCCGGGTTCAATCCCTGGGTCAGGAAGATCTTCTAGAGAAGGAAATGGCAACCCACTCCAGTATTCTTGCCTGGAAAATCCCATGGACAGAGGAGCCTGGTAGGCTACAGTCCATGGGGTTGCAAAGAGTCAGACATGACTGAGCAACTTCACTCACTCACTGATTATCACATAATTATAGGCACAAATAATCGTGCTATTAAGGCAACAGAGAATTCAAAAGTTATATTTTTTCAAATCATGCAAAGAAATTATTATCTAGACAGCATTTTTCTGCTTTAATAAGATTACTTAAGTTTATTCTTATGAACTATACCAATAAACTTAAGTTCATAAGAATAAACTTCAGCAATCTTATTAAAGTTATAAAGTTAAATAATCATATGAAAATTAAATTATAAAGAATGTCAAAATGGAATGCGACTCACATCATTTATAGACTGGATTTGGTCAGGAGCAGTTGAATAGATCAGTTGGAACTTGAGCTGAACATTGTATTATGGTTAATATTTGATATTTAATCAAGTCATGATTTATTAGAGTAAATCATAAGTAAAAATGATTTAAGCAAATCATAGAACTAACAAGTGAGTTCTTTGTGCAAGACTGGCAAAAAATAGGGATACACTGAAATTTAGAACTAAAGTACAGTATGTTTGGAGGACTCTGCTTAGGTTTTTTAAAGGTTTATTTTTTTCATCAAAGTGTTGTAGATGTAGGAAGTTATGTTTTTAAAATTAAGGGACACTTATAAAAAAAACACAACATAAGAAATTAAAAGTTGTTTCCTATTTTATGATGATACACCTGGGGCTAATACTTTTTCTTTGGTATGTTAGGTGAAAGATAATAAAAGCTAACCTATCTCAGAGCTTACTGACTGCTTCGAACCAAATAGTTGAGTTAGTTTTTCCTCTCCCTGAGAGCTAAATAAGGAAAGGAACTCTTAAGTGTCTACTGCTGTCTCCTAGTGAAGTAGAGTCTAGAATTAGAGGGATAGTGGGGAGAAATAATTTAATAAAATAGCAGAATAGGAGTTAGATTTTGCTGTAAGTTGGGTGGGAGAATTAAGTAGCAGTGGGCAGTAGGATAACATTTCTGCCACTGGAAATCTTGTAATGACTGAGTTATGACTCCTTTCCTGTTTGTATGGTCTCTTCTTTAGAAAACTCTTAGAGAAAACAAGCGAAAGGTACCATAACTCAATGAAAAGGTGGGTGGCCAGTATAGAACTGTACTCAAAGAGGTGTTCTGTACCATGTTCTCAAAGAGTTGAATTTATTCCTGAACATCAACATTTTTTAAAGCAATGCGTCATCCTCCATCCAGCAAATGCCTACCATAGCCAATAATACGTTGGCTTGTCCATTTTCAGTTTGTAGTACAAAATAAATGAAAGCCAAGGACATTACAATTGGGAGGGAAGGAGAACTATTATTTAAAAGGCTTTTAAATGATGTCACTATATATTCTTTTAACAACATCCTCTAAAAGCCTTTGAAAAAATACTCCCTTCCCCCTCAGTTGTTAACAAAGACCAGGCTAGGGACTGCTCTTTAAAAGGTTGTTAAATGGTGATACTATATTTTTTAATATCAACATCATTTAGAAACCTTTTAGAGAACAGTCCTCGTCACCCACAATAACAGCAAAAAAAAAAAAAAAAAAAAAAAGGACGTGGGGGAAGGGATTACTTTTTTAAAGGCCTTTGGATGGTACTATCAATAAATACAGCAATATTGTTTTAAAAGCCCCTTTCCAATGGTGATTCAGTTTTTTGATATGTCCTTTTAACCTCAAGACCCTATGTTATCAGACAGATTGGTGTATTAACGTTGACTGAAAACTCAATTTACTAATAATCCCAGTAATGCCTTTTATTGAACAGTTTAAAAATCATTTTCACGTATACAATCTCATGTTATCCTCAGAACAGCTCAGCAAAGTAGACAGGATATGTATAATTAGCCCCATTTTACAGAAGAGAAAAACAGAAGCTAAGTGAGGTTATGATTTAGCTAAGTTCTCACGACTGACATTTGGCTGAGTTGAAGCCATAACCCCAGTCCTAACAATTTGATCTAGTGCACCATCTGGTGCCTCTGGTTACCTTTACTACTTTTTTTCTAATTGATATTCTTCATTGCTCTTTTCAACATGTACAAACACTGAGAGTTAATTCTTCATAATTAGCATGTAAGTGAAATTCTATAATTTGAGTACTGAAGGTAGTTGGTAGGAGTCTTATTAATATGGTACTTCTGATGAAGTAAAGAAGTATAAAATATCTCAAAGCATTAGTAGTCTTCCTATGATGTTAGGGCATTCAAATTTATCTAAGATTGTGCATTGCATCATAAATTCTGTGTGCTTATGAAATTATCACTTGAAATTCATTTTCAGGTATCTAGTTTATTATATAACTGATAATTTAAAAATCTAATCTCCTTTTATTGATTTGCTTTTGAAAGTTATTCTGCTGACTGAGGATACTGATTCATAATTAATATCATAAGATTCTCTCCATTATCATCAATCTTTGAAAGAAATCATAAATGCTGGTTGCTTCCACTTCCTGTAGTTCTCTGAAGAAGAGGAAAAAGTTTCCCCACTAGCTTTCAGAACTAACCTTTATTTCCCTTTATCACAAGGAATACTTTTTTTCTCCTGAAAAAGGTAAAGAATCATAGATTATTTATTGCTTAACAGAAATGACAGTTAAAAGTGGTAAATTCTGATCTTTGTTCTGCCAGTGTTTTTTTCCTTTTGCTAATAAACGTTGTCTTTAATGATAACTAAAGACGAGTACTTTCAGCTTCAAAACACTTTCATATGTAGTATCTCACTGAATCCTTATAAAACAGTCCTACAAATTAAGTAGTATTACCATTTATTTTCTTCCCCGATGGCTCAGTGGGTAAAGAATCCGCCTGCAGTGCAGGAGACACAGGGGATGCAGGTTTGATGCCTGGGTGGGAGAGATCCCCTGGAGGAGGAGTTGGCAGCCCCCTCCAGTATTCTTGCCTGGAGAATTCCATGGACAGAGGAGCCTGGCGGGCTACACAAAGAGTCGGATATGACTGAGCACATGGCATGTAGCACCCTTTATTTTACAAATTCTGGCTCAAAGAAGTTAATAATTTTCCTCTCATCAATAACTTTTAAGTTCTTCTAACCTAAAATTTAGTGTTTTCTTTCTTACCACTTCCAGCAGTTAACTCTACCTGACAAGAAGGGAAGCATAGCCTTTCTTGCTTCTGAAGAGAAAGGTTTCACATGCCAGATACAGGGGTAGCCTGAGAACACCTGGACTGGTGCAGATACAGGCACTGAGGCCCCAGCCCTCGGTCTTGAGCCAGAAAAATTCATACTCAGTTGACTTTACTGAAAGTAAAAGTGGATCATCAGAGGCTTTGCTGCCACAGACGTGGCCTCCAGAGACTCTTAAGGGTCCTGTGTCAGAACCGACGGTCTCTCTCATCAGAGGCTTTACTGTCACAGATGTGGGCTCTAGAGATTCTTAAGTTTCCTGTGTCGTAATCCACGGTCTTCTCCCCATCCGTACCTCCTCACTGGAGAATATAAAACATGGGGTTGGCAAAACAGTTTGTTCGGGTTTTTCTATAACATCTTGCAGGAAAACATGAACAAACTTTTGGCTAACCCAATATTTGTACACAGATAGGAAAAAGTATGTGTGTGTGACAGAGAGAGCTCGCTACCTAGTTCTTTGCTCTCAGTGAACCCATTTCCCTAAACTTACCCTACATCAGGAATTCCTCAGCAACTTATAGTTTGTCCGATTGGCATCTCTGCTGTAAAAAGGATCCTTTTCTTCTTTGTTAGATTCAAAGAAAGTGTGCCTGCAGAGATCTGCTACTTAAAATGAAAAGAGCGGTAATAAAAGTGCCTTTCCAGTTTGTACATCAACTAAGACATCCTTCTTTTCCTTCCTCGCGGACTTGATCTAGATGATATCCCCATCCCTCTGTCTCCTAAGTTACACTTCATTTCAGTGCAAGCAGCGTGGCCAGTTTTTAGACACCGTTGACCCCATTTGTGAAATTAATGTGTGGA
The DNA here is from genome assembly GCA_024291935.2 of Okapia johnstoni. NCBI lineage: Eukaryota > Metazoa > Chordata > Mammalia > Artiodactyla > Giraffidae > Okapia > Okapia johnstoni. The sequence continues at coordinate 84,320,123 of CM044307.1, forward strand.
ACAGCTACCACTCCCCTCACATACTTTGATAAAGTACTATTATAAAGCCTGGCTTTCCCCCTTAGGATCTCCCTTTGGATCTTGCTGTCCTATGGTAGATATTCTCAGCATGACCTCACTCAGAATTCTCTAGAATTCTTTGACAAAATCATTATTAACAGCAAGATGGCTTGTGTGACGCTCCCAGATGTTGCATTTGTCCATTCCCTTTCCATCCTTATGTTCCTTCCTCTTCTGAGGCCCATTCCATCATCTTACACCCTCTTCCTTCCCTTGTTATTCTTGTCTTGGGATCTATTCATCACTTGCCTCCATTCAGATCTTGGTGTCTTTCACATAATCTCTCCAGCCCCACATCTCCCAGGAAGATCTCACTGTGTATACTATCAACCTGTGACATATGTAACCTCACAGACTCTGATCTGTTCCATTCCAAATTTTGACCTGTACAGAATTTCAACCAGATACTCTTTTATTTCAACTCTGAAGTTATGTCTTACTCCCATACTTGTGTCTATCATGTTAACACCTTCAGGCCCTTCACTCCTCCAATATTTAGCCTAGATTTACAACAACCCTGAAAGATAGATGGTGGTTTCCCCATTTCACAGATGTGAAAATTGAGGTCTCTAGAGTATGAGTAACTTTTTTGATGTCATAGGCTTAACAAGTTGCAGAGCCAGAGGTTCAACTCATCTATCTGGCTTCAAAGCTCAACACTTTTTACCCCCTTCCTCACTGAGCATATAGGGAGGTACAGTCTGCGGCAGTCTATGGTACAGGTTGCAGTGGGAAGAGTCATGAGACAGGGAGGCCAATTTGAATGGGCAAGCAGAAATAAGAGGCGAGCAAAGACTTGGGAGGTACAGCCAATCATTAATTACGATTAAAGATTTCCATACTGTTTGAAATTGTTTTCAATAAACACTTCTTTTGCAATTTTAAATTTTAAAAATGTTTTACTGTTGTGTCACTGATGAGTTGAACTAAGCTGGTGGTAGACAGCAGAAAAGAAGGAAATGAATACAAGAGACATCAGACTTCTCAAGTAATCATTGGAGGGAAATAAGGATGTCAAACACGATGCCATAGTTCAGTGCTGAGCTTGGTTCAAAAGGAAGAGAGTCTACCATTTTCTTTTTTCATATGATGTCATTGATATTGTCAGAAAGCAGGTGAACTACTAAGATCATATGATTATCATATCTGTCAGATAACCACACATAATTGTTCTGTTATTGTGTAAAATGCTCTGGTTCTGACGAAATTTATTGTAGCGCATTATTGGAAGCTTTATGCTGAACACTTTGGAAACCAGACTATTTTGTTTTTATTAGCACCCTATAGTCCATGGGGTTGCAAAGAGCCGGACACGACTGAGCGACTTCACTTTCACTTCACTTTAAGCTAGAAGTCAGAAAGGAAATATGAAAAAAAAAAATAGTAGAATAGTATAACATATCTGTATCCATAGTTCTGGAACTATTTCTCTATGAAAGTGGAATATATAATATATACAACCATATAAAACTATATACACATCATTCTGGATTTCAGATTTATTAAAAAGTAAAATATTGACAGTGAGGCTTATAGGTTTTCCTTTGGGGAGAGGAAAGAATAGGATATTATTATAAACTGATTTTACCTTCCTCTCAACAGCTGTGGAAACAGAATACATCCTGTATGGGAGTCAGCAAACATTTTGTAAAGGACCAAGGAGTAAATATTTTCAACTCTGCAGACCACAGCCATTCAACTCTGCCTCTGTGGCAAAGCAGCCAGAGACAATATAGAAATGAATGAATGTGGCAGTGTTCCAGTAAAACTTTGTGGACATTGAATTTGAATTTCTTATCATTTTAGTGTCACATAATGTTATTTATTTTTATTTTTTCAAACATTTGAAAATGTAGAAACTATTCTTAGCTCACAGACTACACAAAAGCAGTGGACTAGTTTTAATTCACAGGCCAAGTTTGCTGCAGCCTGCTTAACACCATGCATGAAGTAAGGTTCTCACTAAACGTTTGTTGATAATGTACTCAGATCTTTCTGCAAATACACTTTTATTTATTACCAAAATAAGAGGTGAATACACTGATGACTAAGATAAAAGTAATTAGTGCAGTCATTGATACTTTCTAGAATACCTTAATTTACATATACAAGGAAGAAGTTATCTTTAGAATTATAAACCATTTATTTAAAGTCATATTTGATGGAAAAATATATATTTATTTGAGTCTTATGTATACAGTTCTAGCTAACAGTTAAGCAAATTTACCCTTTGCTTTTTTTTTTTTAATTTTTTTTAATTGAAGGATAATGACTTTACAGAATTCTGTTGGTTTCTGCCAGACATCAACATGAATCAGCCATAGGTATACTGCTGTTTGCTTTTTTAAATCCTGTACTAGGTGCTAGGGGGCTTCCCTGGTGGCTCATGGTAAAGAATTCACCTGTCAGTAAAGAAGACACCATTTTGATCCCTGGTTCAGGAAGATCCCCTGGAGAAGGAAATGAGAACCCACTCCAGTATTCTTACCTGGAAAATCCCATGGACAGAGGAGCCTGGCAGGCTTCAGTCCATGGGGTCGCAAAAGGGTCAAACCCAACTCAGCAACTAAACAACAACTAAGTACTAGTGTGTGTGTGTATATTCCCAGTCGTGTGGGGTCTTTGTGACTCCCTGGACTATATAGCCTGCTAAGCCCCTCTGTCCATGGAATTTTCCAGGCAAGGATATTGGAATGGATTGCCATTTCCTTCAGGGGATCTTCCCGACCCAGGGATCGAACGCTTACATCTCTTGCATCGGCAGGCAGATTCTTTGCCATTGTGCCACCTGGACCCAATACTAAATATTAAAGTGGGCTCACTTTCTACAGTTTACTGGGCAAATAAAGCAGTACTCTAGCTTTCTGCATTACGGTTCTTACCAGTTGAGATTTACACTGGTTTAAGAAGTGCTAGTTTAAAAGATGAAACTGCATCTCCATTTACAACTGTTTTCTGGTTGGTTTTTATAAATCATATGCTGTATATATATATATACTGCCATAAAATAAACCAAACAAAATTAGATACAAAGAAAGTATTTTATGTACTACAGACCTTTATATTTTTGAAGTCCAAAAACAGAGTAGATTGATAATATTAAAAATGATTAAGTGTCTGAATGTGGATTAAAGCAAACGACTAGAAGACATTGTTTTCATAAAGCTTTATGTGGAAGTGTCGTCTCTGAAATAGTAACACAGATGTTGAACAAGGTTTATTCTTAGGCACTTACTTGATACTCCCTGTTTTATTTTCAATTCTCATTTAAATTTTATAATTCAATCATTTTGAAAGAAGTTTTACAACTTTAATCTTAATAATCTCAAAAAAAAAGCAGACATGCTATGTCATAAAATAACTATTAGTGACTAGTTTGTATCCTATAAATCTAACTTGAGTTGATAATATGGTCCATTACCAGCTAACTGCACAGAGTATTTTTCATTTTACACTCTTCAGTTACTTTTTAGTGAAGTGTTAAAAAATATGAAGCTTTTCTCCTCTCTAAAATTGCACGCTGTCTGTCTGTTATTAGGAAGATAACAGCTCTTATAAATGTTTCAGTAAGCGCTAAGTAGACAGTTATGTGCACTCTCATTCCACGCTTATTTGCTTACTGTAATAAACTGATAAAATATGTGTGGTTTGTCTCTGTGTATCTACAGGCATCATGAGTCACATAGATTTCCTTTAGAAATAATGTTGTGTCTGCAGAATTGATTGGTTATTTTCATAAACCATCTAAAGGTACACAAATGACTTTTATTATTTAAACATATGCTGTGTAAAGATTTGTGAGGATTATCTCGCTGTTACTTGATGCTTTTTGTTCTGTTAACTCTAGACGGAGGCTTTATATTTAGAGTTATTACAGTTACTGAGCTAATTACCTTCTCAGGAATCATAGTGGGGATAACCCATATCGTTTGCTTACAATACAGCTAAATTTTTAATTCTTTGAACATTAGCAATTAAATAATTAAATCAAAACTTTAAAAATATTGTCTTTCATACTATCCTCTTTATACAAGTTTCAATATTTAATGGAAAATAATGTTTTTACCTGAACTAGATACTTTAAGAATTAGTGTTCATATCATAGAAATCCTCCTAATAAATTGTTCTTTGCGTGTGCCTTTAAGAAATATGGTATTTTTCGTTTGTGCATAATTATATGCACTAGGAAATTTTTAGTCAAGTCATATCCTAAAACCGACAGGTATTAATATTGATAATCTTCACTTATCAACACAGTAGGCTCCTTGAAAGACCGTAATATTTTTAGGAACAGTGTTATAATTGAGCACTCAGCATCTGTTAAGTATAGATATGACCAATGCTAGTAGTATATTGTCTGTAGATCTCTGTAGACATTTAAAGTAGAAAAATTATACTTTGAGTTCTAAACATGGGTACAATTGTGTTTTATAAATTGAACATAAAATCAAGGAATAAGTGGAGAGACAGATAATAAACATAGCAAATAAGCAAATTATGTGATTATGTGTATTGTGTCAAAGAAGGTATTAAGTGACAATGGAAAAAGAAGAAAGGGGAATCAGAAGGTCAGAAGAAAGAGATGCAAATGGGTTAAACCTCATTAAGAAGGAAACATTTGAGCAAAGTTATACCGGCACTGAGCCATGTGAGTATTTGGAGATGGTGCATTCCAGAAGGAGGGATCTAGTGCCAAGGCCCTGGGTGGAAGGCTTACTGGTGTGTGCAAGGAGTATGAAGAATGTGGGGGGTGGCTGGAGTGAAGTGAGTTATGGGTTCAAAAGTAACAGGAAATGAGGTCAAAGAAACACAATGGGGCCAGGCTATATGGGGCCTTATCGGCCTTTATAAGAGCTTTTAGGTTTCATTTTCAATGAAATTGGGAGCCACTGAAGGGTTTTGAACAGAGAGACGACATGATGTAACTTTATTTTAACTGATTCTTGTTGGCTTCTGTGTTCAGTATGTGCTCTGTAGGATGCAAGAATAGGAGCAAGGAGACCAACTAGAAGGCTATAGGAGTAATCCAGATGTGAGATTGTGGTCACTCACCTTTCTCCCCAAGATACGCGTGGGAGACATAGAAGTCAAAGAACAAAGACAGGCAAACTGGTCTTGTATTAGCCAGGGTTTTGCTCTGTAGCCTCAACATAGAACTTCAGTGAGTAGTATGGGCACATCAAGAATTCCTCTTCCCTAATGAAAGTAGCCTTGAACCAAAGCAGGCTTTTAGGTTGAACTATAAGAATTGCTAATTCCACTCTTTTTTTTCTCTTTATTTTTTGAGGTATAGTTGATGTACAAAATTATTTAAGTTTCAGATGAACACTATAATGAATCAGTTTTTAAAGGTTATACTCCATTTATAGTAGTTATAAAATGTTGGCTATGTTCCCTGTGTTATATGATATATCCTTAGAGCTTATTCAGTTTATACATATTAGTTTGTACCTCTTAACCTCCTACTCCCATCTTTCCCTCCTCCCTTCCCTCTCATCATTGGTTACCACTAGTCTGTTCTTTATATCTGTGAACCTACTTTTTTTTTTTGCTATATTCACTAGTATGTTTTCTTCTTTAGATTCTACATACAGCGTTTGTCTTTTTTTGTTTGACTTATTTCACTTAGCATAAAACCCTCCAAGTCCATCCATGTTGTTGCAGATGGCAAAATTTCTATTCTTTTTTATAGCTGAGTGGTATTCCACTGTGTGTGTGTGTGTGTGTGTGTGTGTGTGTGTGTGTGTGTGTGTGTGTGTACACACACCACATCTTCTCTATCCATTCATCTATTGATAGGCATTTTGGTTGCTTCCAGATATTGGCTATTGTAAATATGTTGTTAAGAACATTGAAGTGCATGTAGTTTTTCAAATTAGTGTTTTCTCTTTTTTTGGATATGTGTCTAGGAGGGGAATTCATATGGCAGTTCTATTTTTTAGTTTTTTTGAGAAACTTCCATATTATTTTCCACCAATTAACATTGGTGGAACACAACAATTTTTGGTGAGGATGTGGAGAAAGGGGAACCTGTCTACACTGTTGGTATGAATGTAAATTGGTGAAAAATAACATGGAGGTTTCTCAAAAAATAGAACTGCCATATTACATTCCACTCCTGGGTACATATCCAAAAACAGAAAACACTAATTTGAAAAACTTCATGCACTTCCATGTGCATGCACTTCACAGCAACTTAGTTACAATAGCCAAGGTCTGGAAGCAACCAAAATGTCCATCAGTAGATGAATGGATAGAGAAGATGTGGTGTGTATTCTGATAGTTGTGAAGAGGTATCTCATTGTGGTTCTAATTAGCATTTCTCTTAAAATTAAAGATGTTGAGTATCTTTTCATGTGCCAGCTGGACATCTGTATGTTGTCTTTGAAGAAATGTTTATTCAAATCTTCTGCCTATTTTTTAATTGGGTGGTTTGTTTTTTTGATGTTGAATTGTATGAGCTGTTTATGTATTTTGGGTATTAACTCCTTGTTGGTCATATCATTCGCAAATATTTTCTCCTGTCCAGTAGATTATCTTTTCATTTTGTCTATGGTTCCTTTGCTATGCAAAAGCCCTTAAGTTTAACTTAGTCCCATTTGTTTGTTTTTGCTTTTATTTCTCTTGCTCTAAATCAACTCTTTGATCTACAGAATTGGTAGATTCATATGGTTGAACCTAATCAGATGCCATGCCTGAGTTTTGCCATAACATCTTTACCAGGGCTTTAGGGGAAAGAATGAGAAAGTACATTCTCCCATTAAGATTTTATTCCCCAGCCCCCCAGTTAGCATCCTGAAATCTGACTAATCCTGATTAGTAGTTGAGTTGCGGGAGTTAAAGGACAGAAACTGAATTTGAACTGGCTTAAACCAAAGAAAAGGGGCAGGGGGTTCCACTTCCTAGAGTATTTTACAGAAAGCCATGCATGCTTCAGAAATGGTAGGAACATGTCAGCTTTAAGAACCATCCGAACCAAAGATACTAGCAGGACTGTCTGTCTATCATCTGTGCTTTGCTTTATGTTTTGCTGAGCAATATGGCAGGAAATGTGGCCACAGACATTAGAGTTTTAAATCTCAGACTTTTAGCCACTTCAGAGAGATTGACTCTACTTCCCAAGTGCCAAATCCAAAAATCCTAGAAAAGGTACTCATTGGGCCAGGTGTCCATTCCTGAACCACTCCTTAATGTGGTCAGATCATGAGTTGACATGAGAACATGCCAGCTGCATCAGGAACTGAATGGCAACATTCTTAGAAGATGGTGGGATGTGTTAGGCAGTCCCGGACATAACCTCTATAGGTACTACACTGGGGAGAAAGCTCCTTTGAAAGACTAGCCTTCAGTCTTCAACCAGATAAAACCAATCCTGAAACATTGAATTCTGATTCCTCAGTGTCTGTCATAAAACTTACTTGATACTTTGTTGTCAGCCATCAGAAGACATTATAAGACATCAGAAACCTTGTTTTCTTGTCAGAATTAATTGTATTACATGTGGAAATTGGCAAAGGATTTAAGGAACCTACTGGTTTTATTGAACAAAATATCATCTATGTAGTTAAGATATTAGAGGAGATTCACTAAATGTGACTTGTATGAACTTAGCAAATAGGTTAGAAAAAACAGTCATTTTCATGTAGCCCATCTTTGTAGTTTAAAAAAGCTATATTATTACCCTCTAAATGCCATTTAGGAGCTATTTAGTGTGAAAGAAAACGTAGGCTTCTTTGCATTATCATAGATAAACTTGGAGGATTGTTTCGGAGGACCTTTTTAGATGCTAACTTAATTAAAGAGTGCTTCTTGAATTTGGCTGAGTGTAGAAAGAATGAGTGAAGACAGTTACACTGTTTTTCTTCCACTGCTGCACACTGCTTTAGCATCATTTTAACTATCATAATAAAGGTGCAGAATTTTGAGACAAAGTAGGGGAAAAAAAAATATTTGGACCATGTGTCCCAGAACTAGATTGAGAGAATTCAATACACCAACTCAGACAAGTTGATAACTCTTAAATGACATAAGGCATGCCTTCAAAGAGGCCAAGAAAATATTGGCAGGGGGACGGGGTAGGTGGAGGAATAAGGGACACTTTGTTTTGTCGAACAACTGAATCATATTGTGGGGCTATAAGAAATAAGGCAGTGTGGTACTGATTTAGCCATTCTATCAAGGTTCAAAAATACCTCCAACTAAATAATTAGAATGTTTGCATTTACAGATCATTGAGGAAAAGCTAATCATTGAATCATGTACAGATGTTAAGTATTTGGAGGAAAATGATTAAATGTAGAGTAAATATATCTAAATTAGTTCCTCGTAAATTGAAAAATTGGAACCATGAGAGCTCTGGAAGAAAATGTAAGTGAACAGTTACCTGATCTTGAGACAGGGAAGATCTTTTAATCATTTAAGCAAAGGAAGAATCACTTAAGAAGGAGGTTATAGTCTTACAGTTTACAGCGAAAGAAATTCAAGATGAAAAAAGTTAAAGGAGTCAAGATTGGAAATGAAAGTATAAGTATCTACCTATAATGAAAGATATTATAATCTGCCTATAATGAACTTATAGGCAGATATAAGTTCTGCCTTATATTTTATAGTTTGAAAGCCCAAGGAAATCAAAAGACAAATTATTAAAAATAATAAGAAAATTGGCAAAATGTCCAAAATATATTATACCTAGGAAGAAAATAAAGTTTACAATCTCTAAAAATATATATATATTTCTATAACTGCAATTATTCTCTTCTTTTTTAGATGTAGATTGTCAAAATATTTTAATATATGCCTGGAGAGTACAGAAGAATTTTTATAATTTCTGACTTCATATCTATCTATGCAATACTCTACTATTGTGTCTTATTGTCATTTATTTAATACTTTAGGGAAAATAGGAGTTAAATGTTATGAATTTTTACATATTTTCTAAGAATTAGTAACTATATTCACTAATTCATTTTTTTTTTTCTTTTTCCAATGTGCAATAGGTCAGTACTCCTGTCTTTGTACCAGGGAAAACTCATGTGCTGCTTCATCGAATGAGTGGGAAAGGACTGGCTGCCCATTACTTCTTTCCAAGACAGCCTTGCATTTTTGGTGATAAGATGGTCTCTGTGCAAATAACACTGAATAATACCACTGATCAGAAGATAGAAAATATCCACATAGGGGAAAAAAAACTTCCTATGGGCATGCAAATGCATGTTTTTAATCCAATAGGTAAATATTAATTCTCATTTATTGCTTTAACTATATTTGATAATTAAATGTGTTTATTTTTAAAAGAAAGTAGAATACATATTATTTTATTGATTTTTAGCAAACTCTGTTTATATTGGGTTGGCCAAAAAGTTCGTTTGGGTTTTTCATTACCATGGCATGGTAGAATCTGAACGAACTTTTTGGCCAACCCAACATTAGTTTTTCCTTTTTAAACCAAATTTATCGTGTAAGATAAATACATTTCTTTGCCCTTAGCAAATCAGGTGCCAGCAATGGTGATAACCAGTACTGATGAAGAAATGGTTCTGGAGAATCAAAATTGCTTCCCATTTTTCCTACCTGCATCACCCACCCCCACCTTTTTTCCTGGTCAGCTTCCTTCCCTGCATGATTTTACTTTGCCTTTTGGTTATAGTACCTCCTGCATCTTTTCTTCCCCAATTTCCTTCACATTCTGTATATTGAAATGTGAAGGGAGCAAAGACTGAGAGGGTGTATACCAATTCTGTTTGTCTTCCTCTTTCTGAAGGCAGAAAAGCCCACTGGTATTTTCACACATCATGTTTTTTAATCTGTTGCCACCATTTAAAAATCAGTATCTTTTCACATTAAAGGGCAAACCCAGAAATCTCACTGTTCATGGATAAAGCACAAGAGTATGGCGGTGCCCGTGCTCTATTCCCACCTGCTGCACAACCAACGATGCCAAGTAGGCTGCCCCTCCTGTGTACCATGTGCCTTCCAGGCTACCTCAGTGCCCATTGCATCATACTGTCTCTCCAGCTATTACAGGAAATACACCTTCTTGGCATTAAGTGTTAACAGTTGTATGGCTTACTTTGAATTTTTAAAATGGTACAGTAGTTAGAATGTTTAGCTCTATTTTGGTTTTGTGTGAGTGGAGGCAGTCCTACAGTTTAGTTGAAAGAAGCTTCAGAAAAGATCTTAATTAAAAGTGATATAAGGTTTCTGTCATTGAATCCTTGAAATATTACAATCAGATAGGTCCACATAGTTCCTTTTTTATAATACTTTAGGTGAGCAAAGCCTTTTGACCAGGTAACTGTGCCTTCTTTACTCATTATTTCCTATCATCCATCTTTGCCTGAGTGAGCTCTTTGACATTGTTGAATTCTCTCCTCTGTCATTTTAATGAGTCATTCAATAAAGAAGTCATCCTTTGTGTTATATTTTTCCACAAAGATATAAAAAATTCCTAATATTGAGATGAAATTTGGTAGCAGCCAAAGTAGAGTTAAAGTAAATTGATTTCAGAACCCACTTAATATCCTTTTTAAAAAATAATTTGGTAATTAAGACACCATTTAAAGAATACAGTGTGCTGATTCTTATTTATTTTGTGGTTAACATATTGCCAAGGAATTAAGAATATCCCAATTTGTGTTCTTTTTTATTGCTTGCAATTCAGCTTTTTTAATCTAGTTAAAAAGTTACTTTAAAAAGCATCAAGCAACTGATATATGCATTGTCTGAAGGTTGAAAATGTTATCCAAAGGTTAAAACAGTAGAACAGTATTAACATTTCGTTGAGCTGGCATAATGAGTTGATGAGCTGACCTTTTGTTGGCCTATGTAGAACAGAAGAAATAAATATAATAAATTTCAGAGTATGGCCTTCACACCAAAATAAAATATGAATATATATCGTTGCCTCAGTACTAGTAATAGGCTTTCTTTTCTTAGGCAGATTTCCTGACCATAGGGTTTCATTCATTTTTTTGGCATTTACTGGATACCCTCAAGATACAGAGTTCTTTCCCATGCAGTATAGATTTGTATGTAATACCGCATAGTCTCTTTCATCATTAGATAACAGTAGAGTTCAGAGTATGATATATCTTAATTAGTCCTCCAAAAACATCCCAAGGATGCAACAAAAATACTGCATTTTCATATTTTTGTGAAATAAGGGAAGTAAGATATTTGTGTTCTTTAATAAGCACATATATGTATGTTAAGGAGTCCAGTGACTTTCTTATTTATCACCAGTCTGTTCTCTTTTTCTCTGTAATATGAGAAAACTTTTTGGTCAGGATTTTGCCCTACCTTTGGCATGAAACTGGATTCCTTGCAAGAGTGTTAGAAATAAAGTGCCATTTTCCCATGAAGATTGGGTACATGTACACAAGAGATTTAAAACGCACACACACCCCAAAACAGTAGCCTTAGGCTCTCTGCACTATATTCAGCGACTTTATGTTAACACTTGACAAGTTTGAGTTCAGCTAAGATTTCACTAGTTACTATACAACTATCCCGTCATAGTAGACAGCATCCTATGTGATTTCATTTTTCGTTATTAATATAGCAGTGTACTAGAACCAATGTTTTTTCAGCCATTTCTACATAACCCTCTCATGTATATTATGATGATTCAGAAGCAGTATTCAACTACAGACCCCTGCCTGAATGAACTTTTCCAATGTATTATAGTAGGCTTCAAATATTATAAAAGTCTGTTACATGAATAATTTTATGCTGATCACTTTGCTCTTGAAAGTGAAAGTGAAGTCGCTCAGTCATGTCCGACTGTCTGTGACCCCATGGACTGTAGCCTGCTAGGCTCCTCAGTCCATGGAATTTTCCAGGCAGGAGTACTGGAGTGGGTTGCCATTTCCTTCTCCAGGGGATCTTCCCGACCCAGGGATCGAACCGGGTCTCCCACATTGCAGGCAGATGCTTTACCATCTGAGCCAGCAGGGAAGCCCCTCTGCTGTTGAAGCTTTCATATAATAAAACATACCATTGATCATGAACTCGCCTCCAGAATTAGTATGGCACTAAGCTCGCAGTTAATTATCTTAAGACTGAGGATGTTATGAAACTGTGTCAAACAGTGCCATCATCAAGGCACCCTAAGAACTGTCAGTTGGTCAAATGAGATATGAGTGTATGTGAAATAGAAAGATCTAGTCCCAAGTGCCATCATTTTTTGGAGACGACAGCATTTGCTACCAATGTGGTGTCAGGTGCAAACAAAACCAAACCCCAGGATATCTGTGGCACAGAAGAAAGCATCAAGGTTTCAGTGAAGAAGAGCGTTGAACAGTGTGACTGACAGCTGTGAACTGATAAGGTGTAAGCTTTAGGAGAAATGCAAGAAAACTATCATTGTAGTTATTTACAGGAAAGCCTGTTTGTCAAAGATTAAGTAGCAAGGATTCTGGGTACTTACATACCCTCCTGGTAAATGTTAGGTTTATAAATAAATGGAATTCCAACTAGAATCAGCACACCAATAACACTTTAAAAATCAGCATCAAATACCTCCTTATAATGCTTAATCTTCATTTAGGCTATTAGATATAAAAATGCTTCTCAATATTTTAAGCTTATTGAATTATTTTGTCCTACCTGTACCATGATTTCTGTAATAGTTAGCATTAAATGGGAAATTATACCTGTCACAAGCCCTAGGATAATCACAGTCTACTGGACCATTGTGTGCTTGCTAAAATATAATTACATCTAATAATGCAACTAACAATACAACCACAGTAATACTGGAGACTTTAAACAAAGTGGAAATCAAAAGTGAATGGTTTCTACTTAAATATAGAATATATACAAATATTTATACTAAATAGGTATATATTTAAGATCCCTTATTATTCTAATATACAGCATTACTCTTTGACTCTGGAGTCATAAGCAGTGTAAAATGGTGTTATTGTTTATCTTGAGTTTTATTATTATCAACCAGTACTGTATATTGAAGCAGTTATTTCCCACACTTGATTAGTTGATAGGTGAAGCTTCAGAAATTACACATCTACAAAATGTCATTTTATAATTTGTTTTTTCAAGATAACATAATCTGCTACTAAACTTTCTTTGAGTAATTCTTCAAATAATACAATTAGACTTACTGTTTTGGTTCATATAATGCTAGTGATCTTCAGTAATATCTGAGGACAAGTTAATTTCTTCTTCCAACTTTGCTTTAATTTGTTTGATCTAAATTTCGGACTTTTTCCCCTGTGAAAATTTAGGACATTGCTGAAAATGTATTTTTTATATCTAGAGTAAATATTCCATAGTTTTAAGTACATAATGTCTTAAAAGCACCCAGAGTCTGGTACAGATGTTCCAAACAGGAAAACGTTTATTTCCTTCTCACCTTCAGTTCCTATCAAGACAATATTGTAAAACATGGAATTTCTCAGGATAAGCTATATTTCTGAAACAAATAGATATAATATGTTCATTGTAGTATGTGCAGAACTAAGTTGTGAGAAAGAAAGCCTTGAGGTGAAATTGCTTTATAATTTGCTTTAATACCCTTAGCTTCAAATTATTCTTACAAATTATCATTAAATTTGACTGTTTTAACCAAACCACAAACATTACATATGTTTTCAGTGTTTCGTTTGCCTCTTTTTCACTTCCTCTGTGTTTTCATGTCTAAATTATCTTATTTCCTAGAATCTCTTGAGCCTGCGGGATCCATTACTGTTTCAATGGGTATTGACTTTTGTGATTCCACTCAGACTGCCAGTTTCCAGTTGTGGTAAGTTCAGTTGTTCTTCTGTGTTCTTGTTACTATAAACAATAGCAGATCAAAATCAAGACTTTCAAAATCTTTTTCTATGAGAGGAAATATTTACACAATCATGTTTTTCTTTGGCAGTGTTTAGACTGCTGTGAAATAGTTGGAAAAATTATGTGTGATATATGTATTTTTAGTATTTGCTACACAGATAGCCATTACAGTCTGCTATACGTGGTTAAAGTCTTCTCTGATGGCTCAGACAGTAAAGAATCTGGCTGCCATGCAGGAGACCCAGGTTCTATCCCTGGATCAGGAAGATCCCCTGGAGAAGGAAATAGCAACCCACTCCAGTATTCTTGCTTGGAGAATTACATGGACCGAGGAGCCTGGTGGGCTACAGCCCATGGGGTGGTGAAGAGCTGGACATGACTGAGTGACTAGCACTTTCAGTTTCACTCTTCTGATGCATGATTTTTTTTTTGCTTATCTCTATGCTTCTGGAAGGAGAAGGCAATGGCACCCCACTCCAGTACCCTTGCCTTGGAAACTCCATGGATGGAGGAGCCTGGTAGGCTGCAGCCCATGGGGTCGCGAAGAGTCGGACACAACTGAGCGACTTCACTTTCACTTTTCCCTTTCATGCACTGGAGAAGGAAATGGCAACCCACTCCAATATTCTTGCCTGGAGAATCCCAGGGATGGAGGAGCCTGGTGGGCTGCCGTCTATGGGGTCGCACAGAGTCGGACACGACTGACGTGACTTAGCAGCAGCAGCAGCAGCATGCTTCTGGAAAATTTATGAGAAAATTCATGAAGAAAACCCAGGAGAAATTAAATTTCTTAATATTGTTGGCTAGCCCAGGGAAGATACCTTTTGAAGCATTTTATGATATCTTAAGCCCCTTAAGTGGAGGATTACTGATTCTGTCAGTACCAAAAACCCATACATTTTTCCCTTTTCACTTTAATTTACAAACTGCTTTTGATGAAATTCAAAAGAGAACATTTGATCAGTTGGCAAAGGTTTCATAGGTGAATACTATTCGAAAGAGCTTTTCTAGATTGAGATTTTTCATTGTTATTGTTTTATGTAATGTTTTATACACTTCTGATGAAATCCAGAAACTATTAGCAAACTAATACAGAGCTGTATTTGTGTGTCTTTAAGAACTGTCTTTGAACTCATTTCTTTTATATTTTTCTGATTTAAGATATCATCTGTTATTTTGATTTGAAGTCCTTTGTTCTTACTCTGAGAAGAATTGAGACATTTTATTTATCTAAATTTTAGGTAGCTTTTAACAGAATTTGTTATGATAAAAACCTCCAGATTTAGGGAATACACAGACACTTTTAAATAAGTTTATAGGCTAAGTATAATGAATCTTTCTTTTTCATATACCTTTTCAGTACCAGTAAGTCAGGCCTAATATTATAGCATTTATTGCTGAGAACCTGCAATGATGAATATAAGCAATGTAGCATAACACATTGATTTTATGCAGATCATCACCTTTATGTTTTGGGAGGTCTGCTATATTAGTGATATATAAAAACTGATTACTTTTCCCAACATTGCCTAGTAATTGTTTATTATTTTTCTATTAGACAAACAACACAGATCAATATTACTGAACACAAGACTGTGAGTAACATCACTCTAAATAGATTTGCCCCCAACACCAGAGGTATATTCATTTTAATGATTTCGACAATGTGAGCCCAATGACAAAGCTTATGCACTAAGTTAGGGCAAAATTAAGAACTAAAAAAATTCTTCTTTTTCTTCAGTTTATATTAAAAACCTTTTTTAAAAAAATTTATTTATTTTAATTGGATGCTAATTACTTTACAGTATTGTAATGGTGTTTGCCATACATCTGTGCAGTGAAGGGTTTTTAAAAATATTTTTTCACTACAAAGATTTGTAATGAAATTAGGTAAGATTTGCATCTTGTCTTTGACAATTAACTAAGTCCCTTTAGGGAAAAATATTTAGATAATATTTGATTTTTATCTTCCATTGAAAAGTATATATGAATAATTTTTTCTCAGTTTCTCTTAAACTAATTTTAGGAAAATGCTGAATTTCTTTTAGACAGAAAATAGCCTTAGCTATTATAAGCATCTGCATTAATATGTTTTTCTGTTGTGAAGGTATGAATTAGTTATTTATTGTAGATTTGTATTAAGTACATAACCACACTAGATCAAAAATTATTTTTGTGTGTATTCCAAAAAGAACACTTTGTCTTTTACATCAAATGTAATTGATCCTGAAGCAATGTAATCACAATTACTCACTTTCTTAATTGGCCTGCCCAAAATCAGAAAATGGAAACCGATCGACAGTGTTTAAATCAATAGCTTCATAGTAGTGCTAGTGGAGGTAGGGAGATAGTGGTAATGGGTAGATCAATTGGTCTTAGATGCCAATCACTGACTGTGCCTTTTGCATAGTAAATAGCACTTTTTGCTTAGTGATGTGCTGTATTAGTGTTGGTAGTTCAATAAAAAGGGGGGGGGAAAGCAAGAATGGCTGATGTTGAATTTTTTCTTGAAAATATGTTATCCAAATCAATATATAAAATTGTGGGTAATAAGAGTGTATTTGATAGGAAGCCTTCAGAAATGCTGAGAACATGGATTATGAGCCCTTCAGGTACACTTCTATTTATTTATAGAAAAGGAACAAGAGTGAAATGATCCTACTTTAGTTTCTAGATTAATTCTCTGTATTGTTATAGTTATATGATACATATATAGACAGATGAAGCTATTATATATAACTGCATAGTTATATGGATACTTGATAAGTATTAATGTCTCTTTTTTTGCTTTGCATTTTAAATGGTCATCAAATTAAGTCCTTGATTAAATGTGTATAATATACATAAATGTGTCTCTCTAAAAGTAGATGCAGTGCATAAACAGGTTTCACCCTTGTTACCAGCAGATATTAATGTATTAACTAGTATGAAAAATTATATGACTTGGCTCAAGTTAGAGGACTGAGCACTAACATCCACCCCTCTTTTTGCCCCAAATCATTAAAAAGTCAGAAAATACATTCTTTAATAGAAAATGAGCACTAAAAAGAGAAAGAGTGCTATTAGCTGACCAGAAATTGTGAAGAATTATTGGCAGTTAGAAAGCAAATGGGAGCAGATATACAATAACAGAGAAAATAAAAACCACAGAGCAGAGCACTTATGGGAGAAAACTACTATAATGGTAAGAACAAATCTGGCAGAATATCAAACACGAAGAGAACAAGTGAAAAGAAAAGTGAGGGTAAGACAGTATTAGGGAATGAAAGAACTACTTCCAAACCCCAGTTCCCCAACCTTTCCCCTAGCAGCAGGCAGCATACACATTTAATCAAAGACCTAAGAATTACCCTATAAAGAAAGTGAACAACAACTTGCCCCAGCAGGACTTTCGGTAAGAATGTGAGGCCCTAAGAGAGCAGCAAGGGTTGAGTTTATAGGAAGGAAGTAGGATGGTCAAAGATGAGATGAAATGCAATACTACCCAAGAGAAGGATATTCTCAAGTCATCTACACCAGGATAAAGCCAATCAATCTTGCATCTGTTGGTAGAGGGATAAGGCCATTGCCTACCTGCCTCCCCGCTTCACAACCAGGTAACCAGTCATGTCTCACCCACTTAAGAAAACTCCAGCCAGCCCAGCAGGGTAGAGGAGATCCATAGAAATAACACTCACTAACATGTATGGAATAGTAGCTATGTGCTACACACTATTGTAAACACTTGGCATTGTGTTTGTTAATTTACTTAATTCTCAGAACATTCCTATGAAGTAAGTAGTAGTATTATCCCATTTTAGAGATGAATAAACTAAGGCATAGGAAGAAAACTTGTCTAAAATCTTATAGCTAACATGCAGCAGAACTTGCTGTGTTCGTTAATCAAACCTAGTCCTTCATTATAAATACAGACAGACAGCTTAGGATGACCAGACTTTTGAAGGAAAACATTAATTTGAAAGGGAAGGCTCAAAATGACTTACAAAGACTAACCATTCATGAAGGGAGCAGACAATCTGAGAAAGAGACAAGATATCTTTAAAAATTATAACTAATATCTGAGTCCAGAGAACACTTTATCTATAAAGTAAGAATTTATTGCTTACTTTGAGAAAGAGTTATTAGACAATTTAAAGTTATTCTTAGAGATTTAAAAACATAATTCCAAAAGGAATTCAGTAGGTGGATGACAGACTGGACACAGCTGAAGTCTGATTCAGTATTCCATCCGAGAGTCTCAGTGAGTGAAATCAAGTAGAACAGAAGACAAAAAGACAGAGATGGAAAATATGAAAGAAAAGTTAAAAGAAGCAATTCATCTAGTAGGTCTGGAGGGAAAGAAAAGAGACAATGGAGAAAAGAAATAAATTAGAGGAGAAAATTTTCCCAAGCAAATGAAATGTACAAGTCTTCAGATTGAAAGGACCCATCAAAGGCCAAACAGGGTGAATGTGAACAACTAGCAAAAAGGCCACATTCTGGTAGAATTTTTGATAAGGAGAAAACCACTTTAGTATCTTCCAGAGAGAAGAAGAAAAGCAGCTTACCTAAAAATGAATAGGAATGTGAATGGAATCAGATTTCTCCTCAATACTGTCATCAGTTCTGGTGACCAGAAGGCAAGGGACATAACCTTGAAAATTTTGAGGACGCCAAATGGACATTTTTCAGACAAGCAAAGATTCCATCAGTTTACTCCCAAACGACCTTTTCTTGAAAGGATTACTCAAAGATACAGCTAGTAAAAAAAAAAAAAATTTTAATCTGTGACAGAAAAATAGAATAAAAAAACAGAGAAAGAATTCTACCTGTAAAATTCATCAATATGTAAAAATAATTGTTCATACCTAATGTAAAAAATAAACTAATGATCTGGAACGAAAATCGCAACATGAACAAGTGTGAGGAGAAATGATGGTGTTCTTGTCATGCTTCACAAGAGAATTGACTGATGGCAAAAAGAAGTTTAAATATGGTTTAAAATGTTAAAGCTAACCTCTAAATTAACAGAAATATGATGCTTATAACATCCAAATGACCAAAGGAAAGAAGAAGAGGTGTGCTTAAAACGTGACCAGTTTAACAAAGCAGGAAAAGAAAAAAGCATGGTAAATAAAAAATAAAATAAGATAACTAAAAGGGGCCACACGTACTAGTTATCAGAATTCAAGTCCATAAGTTGATTTCCACTTATATTGGGCTTTTAAAAACACAATTAAGCATATACTATTTATAAAAACCTCACCTAAAAGAGGGTGGCACAGAAAAATTGAGAATAAAATAATAAAATGTTTATTTGTGTGTTGATTATCAGACATACAAGTTACCTATCACCACATGAAATATCAGAAGCATTCTCTTTTAAGTCAGAAAAACAAAGTTGTACCCTCTTTCAGCACTTTCAGATTTTTATGGAAGTTCTAGCCAATACAAAAAGACAAGTAAAAATAGTTAGAGGTATAAATCTAGAAAGACACAAGATTATCATTTCTATCCAACATGTAATTACCAACCCACAAAGTCTTAGAATCAATGAGTTTAGGACAGTGGTACGAATCATGTGAAAATCATTAGCATTTCTATATAATAGGAATGACCAATTTTAAAACATTATGAGTAAAATTATTCTGTTTACAAGAACAACAAAAGGAATAATTAATTAACAAAAAATACATGATACCTATGTGGGAATTTTTTAAAAACCTGAACCTTTCCTGAAGGCCTTAAAAAGATGATATGAATAAAAGTAATAAATCTGCTGTGTTCCTAAATGGGAGATAGGACTCTCCCACTTGTTAATCTTCAAATTCAATGTGATTCCGAGCTCAATTCCAGCAAACCTTTTCAAGGACCTTGACAAATTTCTAAAATTCACCTGGATAAAAGGATGTCCAAGAAAAGTCAAAACAAAAATTTAATGAAAAAAGCCTTTTTCAATAATAACTTCAAAATATTCTTTAAGGTCACAAGAATATTTTTATTCAGCGTAATTGGCTATTGGCACAGGAGTTAGTGAAACAAAACAGAATTTAGAGATTTTGTATATCATGAAGGTGACGTTTCATATTAGTGAGGTAAGATTTCATGTCAATTGTGTATGGACCATTTTCTGGAAAAAAATAAAGATGCCTTCTTTCCACAGATTACTCCAAAGTAAATTCTAGATGGATTTATTATTTAATCATAGAAACTATAAAAAGTGTTCAGAAATAATATAAACAAATAATTTTATACTCTTTGTGTGGGGGGGTCAAAATTCAAGCAAGACACAGTATCCAGAAAGGTATAGAGAAAAAGTGACAGGTTTAACCATAAAAGCTTTTAACCTTCTCTACAAATGAAGAAAATATTGATGTTATAATGGGTGAGAGATAGTAAGAAAGTATTACAGCATTTTTAGCAGACAAAAGTTTAGTTATGAGAATATGTAAGGAACTCGTGCAAATTTCAATATAAAAGAATCTAATATGAAAGTGGAGAAAGTTTGAGAATAATTCATTTATAGAAAATGAAATGCGGAGAGCCAATAACAATAATGTATACAACATTTTTAATAGGGAAATTTAAAAAAATTCATTCAAATAAAAAAGGCTTGCAAAATTCTTAAATAATTTTAATGCCTGACAAGGAAGGTACAGAAAAACATGTATTCTTATTTACTGTTTGTGGGATTTCAAATTGGTACCACGTTTTTTTAGGTCAGTTTGGCAGTATTTATCAAATATTAAATATTTGTAAACTAAACTCTTCAACTTAGTGATTTCATTTTTAGGGTGTTAGGCTTGAGGAAATATGGTAGCCTGTGATGAAGAAATAGATCTAAGAGTGTTAAGTAAACTTTGTTTATAATAGAGAAAATTTGCAAATGAGAATTGTTGGGGGAATGCTTAAACAAATTATGATTACATCCCTATTAGGTATGTAGGTTTTGGGTATCTACTATGCGTTAAGCACTAAACTGGGTTGTGATGTTCCTTTA
Source organism: Okapia johnstoni (assembly GCA_024291935.2). NCBI lineage: Eukaryota > Metazoa > Chordata > Mammalia > Artiodactyla > Giraffidae > Okapia > Okapia johnstoni. The sequence continues at coordinate 84,340,956 of CM044307.1, forward strand.
ATTGTCAAAACTAACTTACAAGTTTAAGTGACATTTTTCTTCATAGATAAGGAAACTTGAGTCTCACAATTTTGATCCTAGGAATCTGTGAAATGAGATTATATGTAGTCTAAGTATATGCATTACAGTTCTTTGTAGAACAGGTAGAATCTTGTCTTACATTAAACTATTACATCATCTGATCCCTTGTAATTAGGCTGTTTAGAGCTACTTCATATTAGAACCTTGTCAATCTGGTAATCTGGTTCAGTTCAGTTCAGTTCAGTCGCTCGGTCGTGTCCGACTCTTTGCGACCCCATGAATTGCATGGGGTAATCTGGTAATTCTATTAAATTTACATCTGCCATTTCTCATTTTCACCATTCCCCCATCTATGTCAAGACATCTGTGTTTAGCCCCATGTTCAGCCAAAGGAGATGAGAAGAAAAAGGTGGGGGGCAAAAGAAAAGAACTATAAGGAGAGAGAAGAGAACAATTTAAAAAAAAAAAGACAGAATATTTAAAAGGAGGCTCACAGAAAACTCGGGAGGACATCCTAAACCACTAATACAAATGAAAGTAAATTTTCCCCAAAATAAAGAGGAAACATTCCTTCTTACTCCCTACTTACTCCCTACTAAGCCACATCTTGCCTAGAAGCTAAGACTGGGTTATAAAGTATTTTATGTACTAGTTATATTAATTAGATTTTGCATTCATTTGTGTGTAGCAGAAACCTATCTATAGTGACCTCACCACACAGGGTTTTATATATTATTCCCCTGGTCAGCAGTTAAGAGCAGCTAGAGTGTCTCCACATGTCTTCTCCGCACGTCTTCCAGTAGAAGGTCTTCCCAACTTTTTGTTCCATGAGCTAATTTCATTAGCAAGTGCCAGTCATCCTAGGGGTCACAAGATGGCTTCTGTTCTTCCAGGACTCCCATCTGCATTCTAGCCCCCTCCCCCCAATAAAGGAATGAAGTGACAGGGAGGGAGGAGCCTGTGTGTGTTGGAAAAGCAAAACTTTCCCAGGAGTCCCCAACAGCCTTCTCTTCAGGCTTCATTAGTCATAACTGGGTCACTTGATCAGTCCAGCTATTAATACAGGAGGCTGAGAGAATGTTCAGGTGGGCACATTGTCTCCCTGAAGAGAATCAGGATGATTTCAGGAAAGAAGAAAAAGAAAAGTATTACTTAGTAAGTGTCTGCCACAGCTGTGTTCCAATTTTATTGCATTATTTGCCCCACAAGACCCATTGTGGATGAACTTAAGCCTTAGTTTTTCATATGTAAATACATGGTAATCATTTTACCAATCACAGAATAATGAATAAAATATATAATAAAATAAATATAAGAATAAAGTATATAATATACAAATAAAACATAACATAAATAGTAAATATATAATAAAACATGCATTACCAAAAAGCAACAGAAATGAGACATATCCAGTCAAGCTGAATCACATATATTCATCTCTAATCCATTGGTTGTTGCTTGTAGGGGCATTTCAGAATCACCTTTACCGCCCACCCCCAGACTGAAGCCTGCTCCTTAGCACCTTGATTTTCATACATGCCTTAGAAGGCAGGTCTACTTTCCCTTCTTTCTGTGCTCTTGCCCCCTTCTCCCTGGGCATCAGTGCCCTACAGCTGCTTAACCAAGGGATCTAGGGGTCCTTTTCAGGAATGTTGGAAGGAAGTCATTTCATCTATGATTTAAAAGAAATCACAAGTAAAGATAGTATAGTATGTGTAATTTAACCCAGTGGCCATAACTCTTAAAATTATATACATCTTAGTGAAATATTTATACCACACACTCCCAATATGTACTGTGTGTGTGTCTCACTATGTAAACATATTATGTATGTCCTGAAGTATTATGTACAGACAAAAATAGAACTTCAGATGGGATGAGAAAAAAATAAATTGATAAGTTTTTTTTTTCCTCAGTGGATTTTCTGCCTCAGTGGAGTGCCTTGTCCTTTCCCACTTTGGAGAGCGCTGATTTATCTAGTTATTTGAAGCTGGGAGTTTATATTTAACACTAAATTAGTTCGTAATGTATATACCTATCCATTTACTACTTTATCAGCCTCTAAGTATTTCTCTTAATGTGGCTTAGCCTTCCATAACATCAGCCTGCTCTTTGCTTCGAGTGTCCTACCCTCAACACTTCTATCTTAAGGGCTCCATCTCTGCTGTTTTTGGAAGAAATACCTTCCTCCATTCCAGGCCTGATCCATTCACCTAGTTCTTATGCTCTTAGTCCCAATCTCATTTACGTCGTCGTCGAACACCTCACTCTGTTTCTTTGTTTTGCACCAACCTTTAGTTCCTTTTGAGCTGCTTTAAACATTGTCCTTTTGCCTCTGCATCCTCCAGAAGCCTATGCTGCTCTCTGTCCGCCTATCTTTCACTGCCAGTCTTTCCACTGAACTGCAGCTCATTGCATCCTGCACTCCTCCAGTTTGAACTGCATTGCTAAGTCAGCTGTTACATATGCTTCTTTTTATTCCTCCCTGCAGTATTTGACTCACGCCTTTTCTCCCCAGCCACTCTTTTTCCAGTTCTCTTCTGCAAGATGAACCACTTCTGTTTTTATTTACATGCAGGTGTCCATTTTATCCTTTTTCTTGGCATATCCTCTTTTCCTATTTGATCTTATCTACTTAGAAGTCTTCAGCCCTTCCCTGTACATTCTGGTTACTTCTAAACTCATGTATACTGCCCTGACCTGTTTTCTGATTCATGATTTGTATTTCCAGTTATCTGTTAAATATCTCTTCCTGGGTGACGTAGGGGTAGGTACTCAAAATATAGCATGATTAAATCCAAATCATTTTGTTTAATCCTCCAAACTCCTCTTCATTGAAGAAAGTCATCCTTCCAGTCATTCACGTTAAATGGTTCAAGGTCTCTTCCTCCCGTCCATCACTGCATCTGTCCCTTTTAACTCTAAAACACCCCTATCTTTTGCATTTCCTCCCAGGGAAGCAGCCTTGTATAGTCGAATAAAATATATATGTGTATATATATATGGCAGCAAACATTATATAGCTGACTTTGGAATAGGATAGACCTCGGTTCAAATCTCTGTGCTGCTGTGTTCAGACCTTCATACTAGTTGTGTGACCTTGGGCATATTGTTTAGCTTCTCTTGGTGAATTAGGGGTAACAGAAGGTACCTCTTAGGATCACTGTTAGGATGCACTAAAGCAACACACACAGTCAGTGCTGAAAACCCCTGCCTGGACTGTTGATTCGTCTCCTTGCTGATCTCCCTGGCTTGGGTTTCTCTTGTACACCACCTTTATACAGTGCCAGCACAGTCTATAAAATACATACGCGATTATTTTCCTATGTCAGAAGGCTCTGGTAGTTTCCTTTTTTTTTTTTTCCCCCCAGGATACTTTGAAGCACATTTGTCTGAGCTATGAGAGTAAAGTAATCATACACTTTGTCATAGAAATCAGGACACTTCAGATAGTGCCAGGAGACATGGACTGAACAAGATCCCAGCACAGCTGCCATGGAGAACTGGGACTACAGCTGTGTGCTGTTCTCTGCAGAGTGTCCCCAGTCAGTCTTTTGACACACCCTCTGCCCACCATTCCCCAAATAGAGGTCTAGAATCCATAGAATGCCCCTCTCCCTCCTTTTGGAAGTAAACTTACCTCTACCTCACTCCTCCAGAATTAATCAGCCCCTCTTTCTTGGACTATGATACTTTCCACGTATATCTATCATTGTACTTATCTTTCTGTTAGAAACATAACTGAACTCTTTCTCTGTCACTAAACTTGTGAATTTCAAGGGCCAATTTTACTTGTCTTTAAATCCCCAGACACTCAGAGAGTACATGAGATCAAGTTTATATTCAGTAAAGGTTTATTGAATTAATAAATAAATTGGGTTTATTGATTTGCCTTGAGCAATCCATGTGTGAATAATTCAGAATCATTGTTTTTTTTAATCTAGTCCTTACCTTGTTCCATTAAAGAATATGGCAGCTTTGAAAATTATATATAATAGCATAAAATCGAAGTGGATTTTCTTCTCTTTCCTTATATTTTAATATTTACCCCTACCCTACCCTTCAAGAAAACATTCCTCTTAACCTTATGTTTGGTGGGTTTGGGGTTTTTTTTGCTTGTATAGAAATATTTTTATTTACTCTCTGCTTTTCTCCTCTTTATATATGACATTGTTTTTATTGAAGAATAACTTCATCCATAACACAGAACTTCAGTGTTCAGCTTGATGAATTTTTATGTGTATCACCAAATCAAAGTTTTGAACATCTAGAGCCCTCCAGAAAGGCCTCCCATTCTTCCCCATAGATACCACCTTTCCTATAGAAGTGACTGCAGTTCTGTGTTCTGTAACCATGAGTTCATTTTGGTGTCATACAACATGTATATTTGTTTCTGACTGCTTTCACTCAAGGTTAGGTCTGCGGAATCATCTTTTATGTGTAACAGGTTGTTTTTTTAATTGTTATGTAATATCTCATTGACTGTATCACAATTCATTTATCCATTCTATTATCCATGGGCACTTGGGTTGTTTTTCATTTGGGGCCATTAGTAATAAAACTGTGATTAATATTATTGTACAGGTTTTCTTTTTATAGTACATAAACACTTACTAACATTTGGTATTATTTTATTAGCACACATTTTAACACAGAATGGTCACTCCATTTTATTCTTTATTTAAAAATTGATAGCTTTAAAAAGATATCTTAACTAAGACTAAAGCGCTCCATTTTGTACACTTTTACTGCAAAGCTGAAGACAAGATGTTCTCTACCAGATAAGCTGCATTTAATGTTACATAGATAAGTTACATACATAAGTTACATACATAAGTTACATAGATATCTGGTAGATAAGTTATCTACCAGATAAGTTGCATTAACTGTTCCTCTGGTAGTTGCTCCTTACCTATTTTTAAAAGTTCTCTGTCAAATGGCATATTTATCATAACTGCAAATAATAGGCTTTCCAGTTGACATAACAGATGTATTTCTTTGCAAATAGTGATGAGAAATATTTCAAGCCATTTTAGCTGTGATATTTAAGGCAAACATCTTTATATGCTTTAATTGTACCTGTTTAACTGCATAGTATTAAGAAGAATGTCTATTTGTTAAGCATTTAGTCAGCTTTAATGTGTTTTTTCTTTAGTACCAAGGATGATTGCTTCAGTGTTACTATTCAGCCTCCTGTTGGAGAACTGCTTTTACCTGTGGCCATGTCAGAGAAAGATTTCAAGAAGGAGCAAGGTGAGAGATCATTGCCATTTACTAGAAATTGGCACCCCAGATAACGTGTGCTCATTCCTCTGGCTGAGCTCTAAAATAAATTACCATATGCACATAGCTATTAACAGATGTCAATGTACAGTCTTCCAAGTTTTGCTAATGCTTTGTGTTTATAATGTAGCCTTAAAGGTATATGTTTGTCTGTATCCCTGGCATACTTAAAAATTGATTCCTATGTCTTTTAAATAATAAATTGATTCTTAATTAACTTTTCAGTCCTGGAAATTTTGGCTTGTCAATCTAATGATGTTTTCATGTGTTTTGTATTAGTGAAAATGTCAGGAATTTGGGACTTAGCAAAGTCCCATCACAGTACGTGTCATGTGTATGTATTTCCTTTCACTATAGGACTGTTTTTTTGTGTTCTGCTATTAATATTTTTTCCTGTTAGAGTGCCCTGTCCTTCAAAATAAAGTCCTAATTGTAGCATTAAAATATTAAAATACCTCTCTCTTCTTTTGACCTTATTCTGTATTAAAGAAATGCTATGCTGTAAGCCTGTATCAGAGCTGAAGCAAATTAAAATGAGCAACAAAAAAGAAAATATTTTCAGCAGAATGAAAGTGTTAATATCTTGGACTTGACCCAGAGTTAAGCATACTTTCTATTAAAAATAACTTTCTTCTTCTATAAACAAGGGGAAACAAGTGCCTCATTCTATGTATTTAATTAAGAATACCATTTATAAAACCAGGACATATTTAAATAGTATAGTCAGCAATTTTTTAAAGTTTATATGAATCTGGGCTCTGTTTTTCTTTGGAAGGAGTTATCAAAGATTCCCTTCATCTTGAGGTCATTAATTCGTACCTGTCAAGCTTTCATGAAGTACTAGGCACACACAAATACCTATACCTAAGGAGAAGGGCTTGCTTCCTGGCACTGCATCATTGTAGTGCCAGACTTTTGTTTGTTTGTTTGTTTTACCATGAACCTTTGCACTTCAGTGTCCAAAAGACTTGTTGTAGAAGAATCTCACAAAGAAACTCTCAAATAAGACTGTAAATTAATGGTAATCTTTTATTCTTCTGCCTTAATTTTAAGTGATAAAGAGTGACTAAATCCATCTTTGCATTTACTTTTCTTGGAAGTTGGTTATTGTTGTAGAAGAAAGTCATATCTGTGATTTTATTTTTCCATTGCCAAATTGAATTGATTCTTACATTTGCTATTCTTACCCTTTGCTGGCTAAAGCCTGCCTCTCTGCTTTACTCCTGCTCAGCAAACCCAGGTGAGTGGCACACAGGAGCTGAATAAGCCTTGACACATTTATTGTGAAGGGGATATTCCTTTTTTGAAAAGTGCAGCCAAAGTTTATCTAAAGCAGTAGGTTATTGTATACCTTTTCTCTTCCTCAGCTTTGGTGTAGAATATGTACTTGATACTTCGATCAAGTTTTTGTGTGCTCTGTTGTGACTGAGGGATTTCTTCCTGACTAGCCATACAGAACCGTAATCGCCTGAGAGAGGTGTGCTTGGAGAACAGCTGTGGTCCTCTGTGGAGTTGTTGCCAAAATTCCTTTTTCTTCTGCCATTTTACTTCTATGGTTGTTGATTATTTGTCTGAATAAATCTGGCAGCTGTTTGCTATGTTTAATAGAGCAGAAAGGCTACTCTGAATAAAGCTATCTGAAAATTTGTTTATATGAAGTATTTGTAAATCCTTGCAAGTCTCTTGGCATTTCTGTATCATTCTTTCTGTCTTCCTGAATTCATTCTTTGATATAGGACTTGATGCTGGCAAATTTACCACAGGTTTAAAGAGTCTTTTCAATAGCATCATTTTAGTTCCAGATTTCAGCTGCTTTGGTAATAGAGGTCTCAATTCTCAACTTTACACATGTATTTGTTTCTTACACCACTCTAGGAAGAGCTTAGCTTATTTTGCAGAAGATACCTAGAAATGACTCATTAACTGTAAATTCTAAATCAGAATAAAAATCAGCTTCCTCAGATTCTATCATTGCAAACTTCAGGATGGTAAAATGCCGGTAAATGTAAGAAATGTCTGCGTGTGTTATTACATGCTAGCTTTAACTGGTTTTTCTACTTTAAATAAAATGAATTTATACACTTAATATCTCATTTCACAGGGCATAGATTTCAAGACTCAAGAAATGTATTAACTAGGATTTAACTGAAGAAATTATAAACTAAAAACATGAGGAATATGATTCTATTTTTATACTATGGATCTGCATATTTGAAAAATGTGTATAATATTAATTAGAAATACTTCTGTCAGGTTGTACATATTAGATTAATATTTTTTAAAGCAAAAATGTTTTATTTCTAGTATATAGCATGATCTGTCACTTTTTCTCAGTTGTTACATTTAGAGTTCCATGACCAAACGTGCATTGTTATAAGGTTGGTGGTCAAAGTGCTAATAAACAAAAGATTGGTTTAGTCTATATTTTGAAGTTATCCAGAGTGTGCATATTATGAGCCTTCACCAGAAGGCGTGTTTGTTTCATTATTATGAATTTTGATCCTTGCAGAATTAGTTCATGATCTAGCTGTGGGATGATTTCAATACTATAAAGTGAGATCTGTTTTACTTTTAAAACTGTAATTTCGTTTCTTGAAGCAGTTTTAATTGTGAGACCTAAGGAAACTGCTTATTCCAAATTTCCTCTTCGTATTTGCTTTCTTCTTAAGAACTAAATTTGGAAGTCTAAAACATTCGGGAAATTTTTTAGATCTCTTCTAATTTTATTTACATTTCAGCAGTCTGTTACAGCTGATTAACCTAAGTGCTGTCCACTGCCTCACCAAAAAGAGGTAAATTTTAATGAGGCAACATATTCTGCAGTTTGAGAATTTTAAAATATTATTCTGATTACCTGACCTTCATTAGGTATGAGCAGGCTGTATACTGGTTAAAGTCTGTTTTTGTAGAAGAAACTTTTAATGATATCTTGGCATATTTTTCTTTTTTGTTAATTTAAGAATACCTGATATATTTTCATTTAGAAAAAAATCTCTGGTTTAAGAAACCTAGAATGGTTACTTAATTTTATGATGATTTATGCCTCCATCTTATGGGTTCCTAGCTAGCAAGATGCTAATTCTTTAAATGGTCAGACATTTACTATTTTCTGGCCCTTAACCACCACAAGCAATCATATTTGATGCCCCTTAATTAGAGCACCTTTTTTTCTTTCCAGGTTCTTTTTCCACCTCAGCAATCGAGACAATACATTTGCTTACCATGCTGCTCTCCTAAGTGTTCTTTTGCATGTAAATTAATCTTGATTCAGTTTACACTGTCATGCTGAGTGGTACAAATTGCCTATAACAATAAAACAGCATGAGTTAAAAATAAAGGGGGGTGGGAAGGCAGATTGAATGTGTGCCTTACTTGATAGGATGTTACTTTGCTTTATGCCAATACATTAGCTGACGATAATGAATCTTCTGTTCTGAAAAGCATGGTTTAGTTGATTTTTTTAATTTTACTTCAATGGAGCAGTACCTTGTCTCTTACAGACCAAGTTAGACAAACCATTAATGACAAGAGTGTTAAGGTTAAATATGAAGCAATGCATTCAGTTCTCTGAGTGCTATCCATCTTTCCATTTACAGGAGCTTGACAAAAGTACTGGCTTTGTACAACATTTCCTTTAATTACATGCTGCGGGAAACAGGCTTTTAACATAAACATAGTTGCATTCATTTATTCAGCAGTTGCTCTTCAATAGAGCTTAATGGAGAAGGTTTAAATCCTAAATGAGTACACACATCTCTCAGCAGTGTTATGTCAGCAGCCACTGTGCTTTCCTTAAAAGCAGTGTTTGACTGCTTGTATGGTTTTTAAAGCTTTTGCTTAATATTAAAGTTAAACAGTCTTAAGACGGAACATAGTGTCCCCGAGTTTGAAAGTGGTTAGTAAAAACTGTTTGTTAAAGCTAAATAAGCCTTTTTACAGTGTTAGGCTTTAGTGTCTTCATACTACTAATCATAGGGATTTTTTAAAAAATTATATGTTGCATTAGCATAAATAGCAAAAATTAAAGGTGGAGGGCCTTTTGAGAATACAAAATCAGCTTTTACCTTTTTATAAATTTTGTCAACTGTTGTACACATATCAAATGTCTCAAAGAATCATAATTTTTAGTAGATACTTTTGGGTGTCAGTGACTTAACATCACAGAATCAGATAGGTGGCATTTAACATTTATAGCTTTTGTTTTTTTTAAACTAGGTAGTTAATTTCAGTATTTGTTCCATGTATTTTGCAGGTTATTGAATTTTTCCTTTGAACATTTGTACATAAGATTCTGACATTAACAGCATGCCTTGTGTTAATTCTATATGGTTTTTGTTCATGATTTTGCTTTGTTCATGATCTTTATTAAATATTATTTGAAATGTCTCTGGGATTTAAGTTTTTCCAATTTACATTATTCCCTTTGTTTTCAGACGTTTTTGCTTCAGCAGTTTTGGTTATTTTTGTCAGTAACCATAGTTCCATTAACTGGGCAAATACTGTTACCACTCAGTGTAACTTAGATACTTGTCCATTTTTTAGAACCACACAGCTGTTCTGTGACTTCCAGTTACTGTTGAGATAACTTTGATCCATTATATTGAGACCATTCATCATGTAATGCTGCTAGTTATTCCAGAAACACTTTGATTTGTTCTCAGGCAGCATTTGGCAAGAGAGATCTTTGAATGAAAAGGAAGTGGGGGGGAGCTCTTAAATAGTAAAAACTTAATAGTTTATGTAGCCCAAATTAATTGAGTATATTTTAAAGGGACTGAAATTAAAATTTTATCTTTGTGATTCTATATTTTTATCAATCATAGTATTTAAAATCAGTTTATTAAGAGTGATGTTCAATTGCGTTTCTATACATTTTTCAACACCACGAGGATTTTAAAAAATTTTTAATCAGTTGCAGTTCATTTTAATTTTATGATAAATTATCTTGTAAATTACATTCTGAAGCGGTATTTCTTCAGCTTTAGAAAGTTTTTAGATTTTGACTATGAATTTAAAATTGTTTAATGTCGTTTTCAAAGAGAAATCAGTAAAAGAGGACCTCCTTCTGCTCTTACAGGCATGCTGTCTGGAATGAATGAAACTTCCACCACAATTATTGCTGCCCCACAGAATTTTGCTTCCTCTGTGATTCTTCAGAAGGTAGTAAATGTAGCCAACATGGGTGTAGTCCCTTCTGGACAAGATAATATATACAGGTATGTTCACTGACCCGTGATGTGGAGGTAACTTATATACGTGTATAAATATATAATTCTCAATTCATAATTTTCCTTAAAAATATTAAGTCCTAAACATGTGTGTGTGTGTGTGTGCACGCGTGCACACATTCATTCCTGTCCCACTCCCCGTGACCTCATGGACTGTAGCCCACCAGGCTCTTCTAGCCATGGAGTTTTCCAGGCAAGAATACTAGAGCAAGTTGCCGTTTCTTCTCCAGGGGATCCTCCCAACCCAGGGATCAAAGCTGTGTCTCTTGATCTACTGTCTTGGCAGGCAAGTTTTTTACCAGCTGAGCCATCAGGAAATAACATATCTATGCCCCTTCTTTTTTATGATGGTACATTTGTTTGATGGGTTTGGAATAAGGTCCCTCTTCCGTATTTCGTACTGTCTTTAGTACATGGATATGGGCTTTCCTGAAAGATACAGATAGTGTACCTGCATTTTATAATAGCTTGGTGATTTGTAAAGGTACTTGTGTGAGACATGGTTGAGAATTTCTTAGTTCACTACAGTCGGTGAATTCCAGGAAGAACTGTTTTATAAAGTAGTGGATTTGAACTTTTTTCACTTAAAAGAGGGGAAGTTTGGGTATAGATTTCCTTTTGACAGCAATCCCCTAAGGCTGCTTCCAGTGACAAGGAACCATTATGGGGCCAAATGCAGCATCTGTTTCTTAGGCCAGGAAGTAAGTATCTTCACCGCCAGCCATTTAAACCATGAGGTCCAACTTATTTGCCCTCAAAGGTAGCAGAAAACGTGATTAATATGTGCTTTCTTTGTATTCTTACGAATGCTAGTGACTTGAAATGAAAGTAAAATAATTACTCCTTAAATAAACATGCATGTCTCTGTGAGCTTAAGGGAATTCAGTGATTACTTATCTCTGCATTATGACAGATTGAAAACTGCATATACTGGTCACAAATCAAGTTTACCCTCTGCCTTTATTGTTTTTTGAAAGGGGGTCACTAAGTAAGTTGCTCAAGAGATCTGAGCACCTTCCATCTGAGATCTGATCTGCTTCCCTTTCTTTATGATAAGCCCTATCATTCTCACATAAGTTAGTGATAAAATAATAAAATGGATAGAAGGTCTTCTTGTTGGTACCACTATACAAATACAACTTATCTGTCAGTGTTATTCAGTAGGGGAAAAAATGAACAGAAAGACTTTTCAGTGAAAATTTTTGATTCTGTGTCTTCCTTGTTTTGTTTTCTTCTTTGAATATTTTTTTTTTCATTTTCCTGAGTGGTTTTCTGTAGCAGAAGTTGTTGTGTTTTACTTATGGATCCTTTGAATTATTGAAATTACTAAAACACCGAAATATTGTATGCCATCTGTAACTTTTAGCTTACACTTTATGAAATTTTACCTGACTCGTCTAGTATCCAGCGATGCTAAAGTCTTACTCTAATATGTTCTTTCATAATAGACAAAACAACGTAGGGTAACCCTTCTTTATGCTGGAACTTCTAATTTTGTTTTGCGTTGTACGTGGGTTTTTAACTTTTGTGACAGCAATGACAGTGTTCCAGATTTTTGTTTTTTAGAAGAAAATAGCCAGAATACCTTCTCAAAGCCAACAAATACGAAAACTATTTTCCTTTTGGGAAACAGAGAGACACTTATTAGCACAGTTGTATAATTCTTAATTAAAGCATAAAATTTGCCTGTAACTTGTCTTGGTGGTTTAGAAGTGGTTTAATGCCTGTTCAGATGATTAAGTTACAGTCAGTTCTCAATTATCCATGCCAGTACAGGGGAGGCACACAATAGGAACCATTTCTATTCAACTTTGGAATGCAGAAATTGCACTTACACTTTTTAAAAAATAATTTTATGTTTTTACTTTTATTTTTGGCTGTGCTGGGTCTTCGTTGCTGTGAGGGCTTTTCTGTGGTTGTAGCAAGCAGGGGCTACTCTCTAGTTGCGGAGCGCAGGCTCTAGACGCACGTGGACTCAGTGGTTGTAGCGCACGGGCTTCATTGCTCTGCAGCATGTGGGATCTTCCCAGATCAAGAACTGAACCCGTGTCTCTGCACTGCGGGCAGATTCTTTACCACTGAGCCACCAGGGAACCTGCACTTAGACATCATGTCCATGGTCCTCATATTCATATACTTCTGTGATGTGTCGACACTTTTATCGCAGCCTTATCGCAGCAGCCTGGTATTTGGCTCTGTAACTTGGTGGAGGAGTCCAAGTTACTACAGAGCCAGAAGAAAAGGAAATGGCTGTATCTAATTCAGAACAGGCTGTGCTACCTTGACTTGCCTCGAAAGTCTCATCCTACTTACTGAAAATGTTTTACATTTGCTTTTTTTTTATAGTTAGGTATGGCTATAATAATGTTTTAAATTTTAAAAGGCTTCCAGGTAATAAATATCTAGAGTTACTCGTGGTCTTCAGTAGAGAAAATAACAAAAATTATTATCCTGCAAATGTAACATTTTTGCCACTCTTTTATGCCCAATAAGTTAAAACCAAAATAAACAATTGTTAGTAAAATCTGTACTGATGGCTTTCTTCATTTCATTTAAAATGAAATAGCAATTACTATTCATAATAACAAAGAGTAAGTTTATTACTTTATTAAATTTTATTAATGTTTTTAATGGTAGTGTCCAACAGTGTATTACCCTGTGGGATGAATGAATTTATATATCTAAGCTTATATGTTAATTGTCATAATAAAATTGAAATCTCTGAGATTTTTGAATGACTTCTCTATTCTTCTGTGGTAGTTGCTTTTTTGAGTTTATGAAAAATAGGATGAAAACCATTCTTGTATTTATTAATGGTAATAAGTTTAAAATTACTTGAAAAAAACAATATGCATGAAAAGCACTTTGACCATTAGTACTTTAAGAAATTAAATTATTCTTGGCCAGCCTACCTATTATGTTTTCAGGGTCTTTTATTTCTGAGAGGACTTTTAAATTAACATTAGAATATTCTTTCTGACCATTCAATGAATTAAGTTCCTGTTGTCTAGTTTTAGGATCATTTGTTCCTACTACCCTTTACAATTTGAATATTTTTTACATTAAATACCAAGTTTTAAAATACTTATATAAGAATTAGCTAAGAAAAAATGAATCTTCATTAATATGCAGAAGTGTGTAATAATATAAAGTAGACATTTTAATTGAATATGTAATAGAAAATGGCACCTAATACATTAGCAGAAAATACCTCCATTAAGGAAAAGTCAATTAAAGGAGCACAAGTTTTATGGAATTCACTTCAAAAACCAAGAGCATTTTAAGTATAGTTAACCACTTTTAAAGATCAGTTGAAAAAGTATAACTACTTTTAGATTATATGACATTTAGTTTTGATTTTCTAAATGAGCCATAGAATCAGAAACCCAACCAGTATACTGTTAAAACATTTAATTTTTATCTTCATTTCCATGGTAGGTACTTACATATCAAAAAAAGCTGCCCTTTGAAAATAAAACCATCTTACTGAGATCTACAGAGTTATGGTCATTGCGCCAATCTTGGTATTTTCTAAATTACAGTTACCACATGATAAGGGATAATGTAGACATCAGAATCAAAAAAATCAAAGCATTTGCTAAATATACAGCCAAATGTCTTCATGTCCTGTTTAGATACTCATAATACATTGTCATATGAGACACTGAAAGTCTTAAAGCGTGTTATTTAAAACAATACTAATAAAGAATATGGGATTCCCAGGTGGTAAAGAATCCGCCTGCAATGCAAGAGACACATCTTCAATCCGTGGGTCAGGAAGATATCATCTAGAAGGAAATGGCAACCCACTCCAGTATTCTTGCCTGGGAAATCCTATGGACAGAGGAGCTTAGCAGGCTACAGTCCATGGGGCCACAGAAGAGTCAGACATGACTGAGCGAAATAACAACAAATAAAGTAATATGTACAAAAAGCAGAATGAACAACAGTACGTCACTATACAAATAGACTGAAAAGTTAAAAGATTATTTTATGTGTTTTAGGGGAGATTAGAGATTAGAGACACTAGCCTTGGAAATTTTTCTAGGGCCAGAAGAAATGTCTTGTTCTCCTCTAAGAAAGAAGTTAAATTCAGGGGTTTTGGAGGAGATTCTTATTCAACAGTGTAAAAACTGCATTTTTTTTTTAAAAAAAGTACATTTGCCTTAATCACATTGTTTGTCCTCTGATAAATTAAGGTATAATGATCAAAATGCAGAAAGCTGAAAAATCTGTACCTTCAAAATCTCATAAGGTTTTTCTGTATAAAAGAACCAGGTAGGAGTTTTTGTAAAACTCCAATTCCTGGGACCCACACCCAAAAACTCAGATTCAGGGCCACTGGGACAGGGCCCAGGGGCCCAGGAATAGGACCATTGTGACAGATTTTGTTAGTGCTGGGGTTACAAACATGAACAATATAGATAGTTTTTGGTGAAGTCTTCCCTATTTTCCTGGTTTCGGTTCTTAGGTTGGTCAGTCTTTGGGTTATTGTTTTTGTTTGCTAGTTGTTTTCTTTCTTTTCCCCTGATACCTATGGAATATTTAAATACTGGGTAATTTTGAAGGACCATAATGGAAAATAATGACATTTGATGTCTTGATGCCCGAATTTTATAAGCCTAGTACTATAGTCACCAAACTTCATCTGTCTTAAAACAAAAGTTTGTACATACAGTTGTTAATAATATAAAGGTGCCAGGCTTCAATCTTACTCTATAACCAGAAAGAGGGATTCCCTGTGGTCCAGTAGTAGGACTTGGTGCTTTCACTGCTGAGGGTCCAGTTTAATCCCTGGTCGAGGATGTAAAATCCCACAAGCTGAGCAGCATGGCCCCCCAAAAAAGAGCAAAAACAAATTGGAATCTCAAACATTACTAAAATTTGTGAAACCTATTTTGTGGTCAGAGTTTTTCTCAGTTTGGTGGTTATCCACTCGGGGGCAGCACTGCTTTTTATCTGACTGCTGTGATCTTGGAGGGCTCTGAGCAGCATTTCACTGAAAAACAAATGTGGACCTCAGTTAATTTTTACACGAAAGGCGTATTTGGATATTTCAGAAATAACCAAACTGCAGTTAATTTTTGTTTTAGGATATTCTATATTTAAATTTTATTTAATTCTACCGTTTGTGAGATAATTTTCTACAATGCAAGCAGTTTTACAAATAGGAATATATAAATGTTTTCATGTAAAAATGAAAGAAAGGTATTCTTGATGGTTTTCCTTCTGGCTGACAATTTTGTAAGTAATCAGAGAGAATGGGGTAAGAATTTATTTGTTTTACTCTGGTTTTCTGTTAAGTCCCATCCCACCCCACCCCCAACAAACAGACAAATCAAAAATGTTCTAGAATAACAGGGATGTTTTGTATCTTTCTTGAGAAAGTGCGCTTAGATTTTTTTAGCTTTCCTGTATAAAGAAAGAGAACGCATCATTGACAAGATAGCGTGGGGAATCATGTTTTATAAAGTTCTAAAGATTAGAATGGAAAATAGAGTACTAAATTATGATGGCAGCTAATTCTTTTGTTTTAACTATTCTCATCAGAATGTTAAAGGAAACATTACAATATTGCTGGCCTTTTTTAAAAATAATAGGGAAAAATACATTGCTTCAGATAAATTCTCTAAACTTGAATCACATGTAAATTTTTTCTCAATACTGATTCAAAGTGTAGTGGGCTTAACTTTTACATTTTTATAGTCAACAAAATAGGATTTTTTACAACATACAAATTCTCTGCCTTTTGAAAATGTTATGCTATATTAATTCAAAATTATAGGGATTTATCATTTAAATCCTTTAGAAAATAATACTACAAATCAACATGCTTTGGTGTTTGATATTAGGAAGCTTAGTCAAACCAGTATTTCTTACATATAATTATTGTGTGACTTCATTACACATTTGTCAACTTTGGACTAATTATTTTTATACAGCTAGGGCAGGGCACTGCATCTTGTGATCGTCTTTCTTACTAATAGGATTCTGTCTGCTTCAGCAGGCAGTAATTGAAGGCTTCATGTACAGAGTAGGAAAAAAAAAGTTTTAGCCTGAGTGGGCCATTGTCACAGCTTCTGGTAACCAGTAGAACAGAAAACACAAGAAAATTGAACTCAGAATAGAAAAATCAGAAACCAGGAAGACTATCCAAGAGAAGAAAAAGCATGTCTTAGAGCTGTTGCATTAAGTGTAGCAAATATGATTCTGCATAAAAAAACTTTATGCTTGTGAATACCCTGTGGATGGATGCAGCCTCTCAGATAACTATTTTTAAATTCATGTTGTTCTGTTAACATTTAAGTTATTAAAAACAACTGAGTTGCAGGGTTCTTTTTCATTCCAACAAAGAGCATTTAAGGTCCATAGCCATTTTCTCACAAGTCTCACAAATCTAAAAAAAAGTACGGTTTAAGTGCATGAAGGAATAAGTTCATGCATTGTAGATAATATATTTGTTCAAATGTGTTGTTATTTGACCTGTTCTCATAATAGTTGTAAATTTTCTCAACAGTTACAAATTAGCTTCTTTAGAAGAGTGGTAGATACTTTCATTTAGGTTTGGCAACCAGCTTATTTTGTCTTTTTCTTTAAATCTTAGGAATTTTTTTTAATTTATTCATTTTAATTGGAGGCTAATTATTTTACAATATTGTAGTGGGTTTTGCCATACCTTAGGAATTACTATAGACTTCAAAAATTAAATGTCAGTTGCTAGAGATAATAAACAAAAAGACATTTAATAAGATGAAATACAAATATATCCATACAGTTTTACCTTCTTGGTGGTTACAGACAAGAGTGCTTGGTGGTTAGAATGAAAATGAAAAATTATGAAAAATAGCTAGATGGTATTCTTTTAATAACATAGAGCCCATCAGTCATAGGCAACACCTCTTTAACTGTCGATCCACTTACTTGTTCTCATTTGTGGTGTCACTGGTGTTTGAGGTTGGTTGGTCTCCAGTTGTCCCTCCTTACATTACAGCTCCATTCAAGGTTTTGTATTTTTCATTGCTGGTGTCTCTTTTGAAGGAGGGGGGGGGGGGGTTAGGAGAATATGTATTTCTTTTTTTAACCTTTAAAGACAGAAATATAAAATATGACAGAGCATCAAATCAAGATGCTTTGAATTATAGAACACTACAAATCAGATGCACAGTTTTTGAAGAGAAAAATCTTTCTTAAAGTTCTTAGAACAATAATAGATTATATGCATAAAAGGTAAATCAGAAAAACCTTAATTTATCTGTTGACAGATACAAAACAAATACCAAGAGGGCATTTTGCATTTATTAGAACTGTGTCATCTCAAATCAGAAAGCTTGGGTTCAAATCCCTGCTCAGCCATTCACTAGCCAGGTGTTGGAGCAAGTTTCTCCACTTGTGTGAGCCTCGGTTTCCTCATCTGTGAATTGATCTGACTCAGAATCAAGTGAAATAATGCAAGTGAGGTACTTAGCACACACTGCACACAGCACTTAATACATGCTGCTGTCATCATGACCATGATCTGAAACTTGACAGCTCTTCTGAAAAACATTTTATCACAGTGTGATCTTAGTTTGAGGCAAGTTCAAAGGTTCTAATGTAAGTCATTAAATTTAGTATTCAAGTATTTGACGCAAGCTGTCTTCAGTGTTTCTTACACCCCCAAGCTAGCTATTTCTTATTTACTAATTAGTATTGTTTCCATAACTATCTTTTAAATGTACATTAAAGCATAGCCTGTTTGGGAGTTAAGTGATTAATAAATTGGGGGTGGGGGGGCGGGTGGCTTCTGCTTTTCATGGACCAAAACAAACCAATTGTAATCATGCTGTGTTTCAATTAAATACATCCTTTTTGAGCTGTGAAATGAGAATGTCAGAACATCTGATCTTCTGGTCCTCTGCTTTAAAACATTGTTTCCACCATTTGTGCCCATTAGAACACAGAGAACTAGTTAAAAGACAGTAGCTTTCACACCAGCTGACAGATTTTATTACTAGGATGATTTGCTTAATGTGTTTCCACTGCAGTGTAAGCAAATACCTCTTTTCTTCTACATTCATATCCTTTACAATATTGATAATTTTGTGGTAATAAATATTTTTAAAACATGTACAAGACTCTGGTTCATGGGGTCACAGAGAGTTGGGCAGGACTTAGTGACTGAACAACAACAGGATACTAGTTTTAATCTCTGTAAACATACTGACATCAAAATTGACATTTGTCTCTGCTGAGTTTGTATTTTCGTAACATCAAACCTAAGTTTTAATAGAAAAGAGATAAAAGGTGCTTTGGGGCTGTGCAGCCCTGACAGTCAAACAGCAGCACTTTTGCCTTTCTGTTCGGAATGCATGACACAGTCTTCCTCTTCATGGTCCCGAGGCACAAGTGTTAACTAAATAAAGAACTATCAAGACTGCCGTTGACATAATGATAACCTGTCAGAAATAGGGACCTCTGCCAAAATATTTGTTGAATGACAATTTGGTGATGACCACATCTGTGGGGAAAGTTGCATAAAGGGGTGAGACAATAGAGCCACCTAGGATCTGTCATCTGGTGACATGGTTTAATAGGAATACAGAAATAGGGTTCTCCTGTGAAGCAGAGCTGGGGGAACCTCGAAAATTGGGACAAAAGGAATGCAGAAACCTGCAAAAGGTGATAGAAAAGAGAGGTCATTTGAGGGCGGGTGACCTTGTGTTCTCGCAAAGGTGCAGATGACCTAGAGCCTATTATCATACAAAGTGAATGTGATCTAGTCAGAAATAGAAATAACAGAACAAATATCATAGATGTATGGAAGAGGAGTGGCTAAAATTTTAGTTACCGTATGTACACACAGCACTTCTGTAAAGCAATTATCCTTCAATTAAAAAACTAAAATGGCACCAAAAATAAAAAGTGCAGCTGAGGTGCCCACTTCCTAATCCCTTGTGTGCACATCTAAAGAGCAGATGGGTGTGTATGTTCAAAGCTTTTATGAAACCTCTATGATTTCTGTTCCTAAACTGCTTACTTACAGTTGCTTCTCTCAGTGGAAAAACTGC
The DNA here is from genome assembly GCA_024291935.2 of Okapia johnstoni. NCBI lineage: Eukaryota > Metazoa > Chordata > Mammalia > Artiodactyla > Giraffidae > Okapia > Okapia johnstoni. The sequence goes on from CM044307.1 coordinate 84,360,535, forward strand.
TCTATCAGATTCCTTCCAAGTCTTCAGCATGTTTGGAGAGAGTACACAAATACACATATAGGAAGGTTTCTAATATACTTTATCTACCACCCATTAGCTAATACTTTTTTTTTAGCTAACATTTTAAAACACGCTTAAAATTGTTGAAAAGATTTTCAACTTAGTAAAATTAGCATATTTGTTTTGCTTTTGATGGATTTTTCTAATTATTGTTGGAAAACTGATCTTCATGATTCTATTTAGGCCAAAAATGGCTCATTAGGTAATCCCCCCCCCCCGCGCCCAAAAAAAAGATAAAGAAAAAAAAAGAATCTAATATATTATGAGCTCTTGGTGTCATTTAAAAAAAAAAAACTCAAAAAAGAAATTACTTTCCATTTAAAGAGAATCTGCTTCCTGCTTAAGTGGCTAATATTTTAATTAAGTCGGGAGTGAAGTTTTTCTGAGTGTCTCCTGATAAACTCCCTCTTTTATGTTGATGGTAATTAAACAGATCCCTGAGGAGGCTGTGGGCTCTGTGCGAGGCCCGTGCTAATTGTCAGACAGGAGACACTGACCAGTTGGTTTGCTCTTGAATAGCCCGCAGCGTGCTGTCAGCGCAGCGGTCTGATTTTATGTATTGTGAGCTGTTGTCAGGGCTAACTGGGCGCCATTGTGGCTGGAGATGTTGCGCAAATTGAGGCAGATGGCTCAGATTCAGACACGTGTCCTACCGAAAGGGGAAAGGGGATTGGCCCTGCAAAGTGGGGTCACAGCAGGTCACAGACCTGCTCCACACTTGTTAGTGTTTTCAAAAGCTCATGTGCAGCAACTTTGTTTTTCTCCAGTCATCCCTGCAGTCAAACCCCCTCACCCCCTCAAAAACTGTGGAACATGCTCCATGTAGAAAATGGGGGCCTAGGAGGGGACCGTCCTCTTCCCGTCTCTGGGGCTCAACTGTGCAGGCAGAATGAATGAGCAGGATTGACAGAGGTTCATTGCATCTCCAACGGGTTTGCAGTCAATTGTAGTGCTTAAAAGGCTAGTTTTGCTTTTAATTCCATGTAATTAGTAGGTTCTTCATGTCTTGGAATTTAGTAATGTGAGCCTTAGACCTCAAGTTTCCTCTTTCCTATTCTAAAGCAGAAAGAAGATCTAATGTTCAGAACATTAAAAAAAAAAAAAAAAAAAAAACGGAGTGTGGTGTTACACTTGGCTGTCACGTGATTTTCTTCCATGTCCTCAATATTAGAAACTGAAGTTGAATATTTCAACATGTATGAATTCATTGAAACTTAGTAAGAGTTCAATAATGCACATAAAATTATCTAATTTCTTGCATAATCATTTTCAGATATGAGAAATTAAAATTTCAAGCTCTTTGAGAAAGATAACCTTTTCTTAACATGTTTTAAAGATGAAAATAGAGCGGTTTATTTTAAATGGCCCTATGGCTGGTGAAATGTTATATATCAAATGAATAAATGATTCTCCAATATGTAGTAATCAAGAGTTATTCACATGCATCTATTGTTCAAACTAATAAGTAAAATAAACTCCTTTTTCTGTTCTGTTCCCAAGATACTGAAATTACCTGCTTGTGGTAAGCATGGTGCTGGGCAGTTCATTGATTTTTCAGGAGAATGCTTGTCTTTGGGTTTTGGGCAGTAGGAAACCTGTAATAAATTATAGAGAAAAAAAAGTTATTTTAAACCTATTTGAATATGTGCTGTCTTCTTTTTTCCCCCTCATGGTAAAAGGTCTCTGGTGTTTTGTTTTTTTCTTCCAGGTTTGCAGCTAAAACTGTGCACAGTGGGTCACTGATGCTAGTCACAGTGGAACTGAAGGAAGGCTCTACAGCACAGCTTATCATAAACACTGAGAAAACTGTGATCGGTTCTGTTCTGCTGCGAGAGCTGAAGCCTGTCCTGTCCCAGGGGTAACCTGCTTACATCTGGACTTCAGAATCTGGCACACAACAAAAGTGCCTGGCATCCACTACTGCTGCCTTTCATTTATAATAATAGCCCTTCCATCTGGCAGTGGGGGAAGAATACACTCTTGACATTCTTGTCTCCTGCTTTAGAATGCTAGTGTGTATCTATCGTGAATACAATACTTTCCCCCTTTTCGCTTTGCTAACCAAAGAACATATATTTTACTGTCAGTTATCTCAGCTCCTAAATCCATGTGGCATTTTCTCTGTCCTGCTACTTCTGGCCCTCTCGGCTCCCTTCCTTTTTCAACAATGATGGACATGAACTGGATACTTAAAGTTCACTGGAAATCATCTTCCTTTCTGCAGTAAGCAAAAATTAGCCTAGAAATAGTATACATGGCCTCTCAGCTTGGTCTATGAAAAATGGGGTAGTGTACTTCTTAGAATTAAATTCAGAAACAGCAATTTATCTGCAAAATTTTGTTCTATGAATTTCCTGGTATTGTAATTGGTTATTGACAACCGTCATCATGAAATTATCTCTGAATAATAAGATAAATAAACTAGCACCTGAATAACATTTGTCTTTGCATTCTTAATGAGAAATCATTTATAATCCTGAAGTTCATGTGCTGAGGTTTCTTTAAAATAAATGTTTTGAGTGTTATATTATGTAGAGAAACAATGGGGTGTAGTTGGTGAAAGAAAAACCACTTTCAAACCAGGTAAGTTTTCTACTTATGTTACAGTTTGTTAACTCCAAGAAAAAAGCTGATATATTTAATAACAAAAACGAAAGTCTTCATGTCTTCTTATAGACAATTTTGATCTTAGTAAAGATCTGATTACAGGCCTATTACAACTACTGAAGAAATTCTTTGAATTTCATTGTTCCTTTACAAATTTTGATGCCCAGCTCTGATGGACTGACATGCCTTTGGAAGCTAACTAGTATAAACTAAATGATAGAAATCTTAAAAACTGGTTATCAACATTTTAGCACTTTTCCCTGAAGTGTTTTCTGGGGTTTTTTGTTTGTTTTGGTTTACTAACTTAGGCAAATTACTGTTTTAATAATAATTTTGTAAAAGATTGTTCTATAATCAGAAAACTTTCCTAATGCTTTTAAAGCCAGTTTAAACTGTATTTACCAAACTTTGTGATACAAGGTAATAAGACTTTAAGACAGGTCATTTTATATGGAGCCACATACTGATTTTTTGAAAGTAAAAAGAGAAGGTACATTGTTTGAAACATTAGAGGACAGGTATAAAGAGTAAAGAAAAACAGAAACATTCTTGGGACATTCAGGCTGTGAAAAAATTATTTAGATTTTTAAGATTGTGAGCTGGAGAGAACAAAACAAGCTTGTTACATTTTCCTGCTCCTGAATGCAGCAGTTAATCTGGGTGAAGTATTGCTGCAGCAGGCACATGTCCTTCCTCACTCGGGAGACATGTATACTGTGATGGGACTCACACCAAGAGGCACTTCTGTAATTGCAGCCCCTTGGCGTTTTCCATTATTCAACCTATTTCCTAGGGCTTTACACCTTTGGATTTTTAAGTCAATAACTTTTAAAACATTATAAAGAATTTGACAGGCCAAGTATTTGTTTTCTGAAAAAAATATACTTACTGTCATCAAAGCAGAGGGAGAAATGCATGTCATGATGTAGAGAGATTTTTGTTTTCCTTAAGTTAGGGCACTCCTCTTTGAAAAGAGGTCATGCATTTGTCTGTTTTTTAAAATGAAGGAAATTTCAATAAATTTTGCCTTTGAAGATCACATTTTTTACTTAATTTTTAGATTTAATATGTACATTAAATTAATATTATGTGTGTGGTATGCTAGCAGTTGAAACTGCTTGGACATCAGTAGCTTCTTAAAATTTTTCCACATAACTGAAATGAGAAACATGACCACAGCCCCAAATTAAAGGTTTGGGGGGGGTTGTTTTTTTTACCTTTCTTTGGCACAGTGATTCAGAGTTCCTTTCCTCATATTTCTTTTAACTTTATCATAATCCATGATTATCTTTTAAATTGTTCCATTGAGTCGAGTTAGTCAATGTTGGATTCTTAATTCCAGCTATATTTTTTCATTTTAATGCCCACTTAATGGGACACTTCATGTACACCAATCTTGAAGAATGGCTCACATAGTGTATTCCAGACTAAGCCACACTTTTGGTGTCACAGTACATTTGCTTTATTTATTATAAGAAAAGGAAAATGTTTTATTCTGAAGAGAGTATAACAATGAACTTTTACCCAGTTAAAATATTAGATACTTGCCTTTCCCATAACTGTTAGCAAACTTTTGAATAACTTTATAAGCTTATGAAAAGTGTGCCCTCATACACCTTTGTTTCTGTGGTTAAAAATTTAAATTTTAATATTAGAGAAGACAAGAACCCACCCAGAATGACAAATAACATAAAGGGAGGTTTAAAAAAAAAAAAAGTAGGCCCAGCTAAAGGAACACCTGAGATCGTTGACCTTTTCTGTTCCCTCTCTGTAATCTCTCTGACATTATTGGCAACTTTGTTTAAAGGGGGATAAACTCTTCTTTCACATAATCGGAGGGGAGGAAAAAAGTCCTATGTTATAACACAAAATTAACAGAGCCTTACTATTTCCCTTCTATTCAAAGACCCCGTCCACTGTGGAGCATGATGAACTGCGGTAACCCTTGATGAGGGGTGGGAACATAGAAGATGAGCCCTGTTCTCCCCAAGAAATCTACAGTCCAGCTGGCAATAAATAAAGATGGCAGTGTGGCCTCGGCCAAGTTAGTGAGCCCTGGTTTCCGTGCTACAACAGCCTCACTTCCTCCCACACCCACTCCTAGGTGTCAGGTCAGCCCCAGGGGCCTGCGGAGCCCGTGTTCTCACCACCTCCCCCTTCTCTCCCAGGTGAGAAGAAGCCAGTCTCTCAATACACCCTTTGTTTCTCCATCCACTGAAGGTCCATTTATTGAGAGAGAATTACTTTCTGACCATGTCCTTGATTATTTTTTTTAAATCCTTGTCCATCCCCTCCCCACACCTTCCAACTTGGCCAGTTACCTCAGGGAAAGTTTTCAGGTTCGCTTTTGGCCTCTTCTCAAGATTTTAGAGAAAAAAATCAAGTTTATGATGGTGTTATTGTCTTAGATGAATGGAAATTGTGTTTAATAGAAAAATACGCCCTTAGATGGGCCAGAAGTTTCTTTTCTGAATCTTCACAGACTCGATCTCCTTTCTTTATGTGACTTCCCAGCAAACAGCACTCAAGACATTACTCTCTTCCTATTTTGGTAATATTCCTCTTCTTTCCCACAACTTTTCAACTGTTACAGTAAAGCAGGATTTTAAGATCTGACCTGCCTGGTAAGTTAACCACCGTATGTAATTGTTTGGGGTTTTTTTGTTAACTGTTTTTTTGGGGGTCTTGGGGGGTTTTTTTTGTTAACTGTGTAAAATGTGTAAAATCAAAAACGTGTTAGATTCCACGTGATCACCTGACCCACACACTCAGGACACGGCTATTCGGACGCTGAGATTTCTTCTAGGAAAGATTGAGAAGCAGTTGGCACATTGATTGTCAAATCACACCAGTAAGAGTTACTGGGTTTAGGGGAAGAAGTGACCCCTGTGCTGGAGGGGTCTGAAAAGGTTTGACTGAGTCTGTGAGGCTAGCTCTTAAAAGCGGGGTGGCATTTAGAAAAGTGTTTCCAGGAGTGAGATAAGGGAGCATCTATTGTTCTCAGCAGAGGCTATATCTTAGAATGCTTTTTAGACATTCTCTGTACAGAAAGCTGCATTGCTCCCACGCTGAAAAGTGCTGTGTCCCCTTCCTCTCCCTGCCCTCCTCTCTGCTTTTGCCCCTCTCACACAGTCTCTCCAGAAGCCGTCCCCCAGGTTGCACCTCAGTGCTCCTTAGAGAAGAAACAATGGGCTGAGTTGTTACCGACGGGGCTACACTGAGCTTGTGCACTGAAGTAAACAGAAGCAGAAAGAAAGGTGGGAACAGTTGAACAGTTGAAAGGTAGGATCTCCCGGACAGAGACCAGGAGAAACAGGTTTGGTTGGTTTTCGTCTCCTGCTTCTAGGCCAGTTTCAGATGTTTCCTTGGGAATTATTTCCAGAAGGAGTCTTTCAGACTTAAAGTAGCTAGAGAGTATTAAGTTCCACCGGTGTCTCTTTCCTGGTGATTGATTGTGAGCTGAAGTGAAGCTAAAATTTCTAATCACCCCAGTTTGATGTACATAGTCACTTGTACATAAAATTCCTAGCTGGTTCATTATGCATGCTGAAGACCCTGAGACCCTCAAAACTCAAATGAAGACCTACTACAATGGACCCAAACCTGTCTTTAATGACATTCTGAGACCCTGGTTTCTCATTTACAACCTAGGGAGCCAGAGATAACAAAAGATTAGGCTTAAATGTACAAGGGTCTTTATTCTAAGACCTAGAGATGTTAAGAAAACCTAACCAGTGGATAATTCTGGGTCCATTAATGTCAGAGAAGGGGAAGGTATCAAAATAGAAGAGGGAGGGAGGGAAGGGACATTGGCTGTCTCCAACTTTACCCCATCCAAGATTCTGATTTGTTTCCAACTAGAAGGCTCAGACGGTAGAGAATCCGCCTGCCATGCAGAAGACCCAGGTTCGATCCCTGCGTTGGGAAGATATCTTGGAGAAGGGAATGGCAAACCCACTCCAATATTCTTTCCTGGAAAATCCCATGGACAGAGGAGATTGGCAGACTACATTCCATAAGAGTCAGACACAACTGAGCAAATAACACGTTTCACAGAAGAGCATCTTCTCAAACTATGTAAGAAACAGCTTATTTCAAATCAATGGGATGTGAATGAGGACTCTTGTTTCATGGTAGGGTCAACTGTCTCTATGGGCAGCAGTGAGGCATTGTTAAGACCGTGGCCTTCAAAAAGAAAGAGAGTTAATTCTGCCTTTGCAAAGTAATTAAAGATTGTATGAAGGTGGGCCTCTCCACCTAAACTTAAACCCCTCTTTTCTTATTCCTTTTTGTAGTATACTAAGAATAAGGTGTGAGCTCAAACATGCTGCCACGGGAAGGATAATACAGAAGGCAACAGAAGTTGCCTGGGAGGGTGGGACATGTATCCTTCAAACCAAAGGTTTGCTTTTTGAGCTTTAAAAAAATGCAGCCACTCTGAGAAGGCCTCTTCCCGGCATTACAGCAAAGTCACCATCACCAAGGACACTCGCCGGCAGCCCAGAGCCTCCATGTTGTTCGGGCCTCATCAAAACCGTAGGGCCTAAATAAAAATATTTTGTCAACAAAGTTACGGGCAGCTCTGTTCCTAATTGGAAGTAATTATGATTTCTGTGCTGTGGTGTAATTACCTAAAAAAAAAAAACGTTATTTGATGATTAAGATTCTGGAGTGAGCCGTGTTCTTTGGGCTCTCGCTCGCTCCTCCATCAGGGACTTGGTTTCAGCGGCGTGCAGCTGCTGGGGCTGATTTACAGAGCTGCGGCTGTGGCTGGTCATAAATAAATCCTCTTATATAGTTGTTATGAACACCTGTTAGATCATCTGTCAGCAAAGCGCTGTTCACATTTATCATGGTGCGGTAGTTATTTTACCTCAATCCATTTCCAACTGACTCAGCCTCCATTGCTGGATTACTATTACCACACCATAATCGCTCGCTCCCACTCCATGTTACAACTTGCAGATAAAAGATTTCACTACTTGGCCAAATTTCATAAATAAAGGAGCAGTTCAGTGCAGTAAAAGTTTATTTTTGTCATCATTTGTCACCCCATTATTCCATAAATCAAATGGAATAGCGCTATTGCCAGCTCAGGCGTTGCTGTCAGCCTTAGGCATGGAAATGGTCCGTTTCTTCCTTTTAGATGAGATGACATGTCTTTCAGACTTAACTGGCTTATGGTTTTGTTTCACCCATTTTATTTTATTACCCCTCCAGAGAAAGCCCTGGGGAACAGAAAGACTTAAGGAGTGAAATGGAAACAGAGAACACAAGCCTAGCACCCTGCTTAGCTCAGTGATCTGTGTTCCCCCGTCCAGTCACTAGGAGTTGACCACCACCCGCACTCACACATCGAGTCCTGGGCCGAGGATGCTTCTCACAAACTTCGAAGGGATTATCGTCTCTATAGGGAAAGGCTGTTACAATGTGGAGTTAACAGATACTGAAAAACCTGATGTATGTCTTCAGAGACCTCGATTTGACAGACTTTATGCAAAGAAAAGACGAACGAGTTTCTTTGCTGAGATGCACGTTAATGGCTCTGAGGCTTCCAAAGGGAATGGTCAGCCCCGGAGCGTGTCTTACCCCTGAAGCCTTGTCAGCTGAGGAGCTCTGGAGGCAGAGTCAAGATTTATTAGCGAGTCGCGAACTCTGTCCCGGGCAGAAGTCTGAGGAAGGCAGTGTCCCTTGGCTGAAAGGAAGAGGACAGAAAAGCTGAAGGAATGGGGTGATAGAAAAGGGTTTATAGTTGATATTATACATCCTAGTTGGTTCTAATTCAAGTTACATTCTTCATAGTCATTATGTAGCTCATAAATTCAATAAAGTGTTTTACTGTTACTATAAAAATGACAGGAGGGGGGTTTTATGTTGTAAGTTTCGTTAGTTGCTCTTCCTGTTTTATGTTGAAGTTCTCAGGCCATTATGTCATTAAACTCCTTGGAGTCTGAAGGGCTCAGGCCCCTCCATTTCTTGCCTGGTGCACACTTGGCCCCATCAGCCCTGGCCAGGCATGACCACTGGGTGCTCAGTGCCATTTGGCTGTGGTGCCAAGAGGGCGCGGCTGCCTGAATCTGTTATTTCACAAGAAACAGCTTCCATCTCTGAAGATGTGTAGTGAGGAGGTCTGGGGTACAGGGACAGCTTGAGGCAGACTGCTCCAGGGGCTCTTGAAAATTCTAAGGAAAGAGTCCTTTTTTATCGGCAGGAGGAGGACTTGCTGGATGCGGTGTCATAGCTCCAGGCTCTGTGGACCCAGGAACTGGTCTCTGCATTAAGACGGGTCTTGGTACTGACACTGCTAACTTGTTCAGTTGCTAAGTCGTGTCTGACTCTTTATGGCCCCATGAACTGCAGCATCGCAGGCTTCCCTGTCCTTCACCATCTCCCAGAGTTTGCTCAGACTCATGGCCATTGTGTTGGTGATGCCATCCAACCATCTCATCTTTCCCCCCTTCTCCTCTTGTTAACCTTTGCCTAGGCTCTAAGTCCTTGATAAAGTCCCAAGCAAATTTAGGGCTGAAACCTTATGGGATTTTTTTGGAGAGGAAGCACCACTCTCTTGACTGTGTTCCTTGATTCCAGAAGCAGCAAAGGGCATTTCTGCTGTAGGAAACTTTGCTTTCTCCAGATGTTTGTTTTGAACAGAATATCCACACGGAAACAGCAACTACTAATTCTCTGGCCAGCGTGCATCAAGGCCTTAATCTAAAGCCTCCCATCCATCCAGCTGTCTGGCATTTGCTATTATAGGGCACCAACAGAGAAATGAGGCTGTGGCTTTATCACTGCACCCTGGGTGACAACTTGATTTTCTGCTTTCACCGCAGGCAGCAGCAGCCCACCATGATGGGGCTGTTAATTTGTGCATTTCATGGTGTCTGTCAGGGGGGCTGGGAGAGGAGGGTTTCGGGGGAGAGGGAATGGAGCATGTCCCAGCCGCGGAAGCACCTGTCTGCATTGACGGCACAGAAGCACTTCTTATTAGCGTGCAGGTCTCTAGATGCAGCCCGGGATGACAGCCTGGCATCCCAGCACCCACACGCTGTGACAGGCGCCGGCAGCCGGTCCCATTGTTTGCCCTTGATGAGCATGTCATTAATGGAAATGGAAGAAAGTGAGGGCCACATCAGTATTCAAATAGCCTCTATTCTCTCTGCCATTCACCCGGCTGGCTCAGCCTGCTGCAGATTTCCTTCAGCAGGCTCCTCTTAGACTTAAAAAAAAAAAAGATTTATTCCCATGGCATATAGATCCTCCCCATGTTGTTACTGGTCTCTTCCCATCCTGTGTCTGCATCCACCTCTCTACGTTGGATTCAGCTGGATCAAAGGAGATGTGGATTCCTGTGGGTTGCAAAGGTCAAATTAGCAAGTGCACAGGCTGTTTGCCACCCAGAAAACGCACACTGTCACCCTCTGAGCCTCCTCCTGTGCCTCCCGAATCCTGCTTCTCCTCTGGGGAGATGGTGGCTGCTCAGGCGCCACTCTCAGAAATACCTGACAGAGCTCGGAGCCCTGGAGTAGAGAATCTGACTCCAAGAGTGGCTGGCCGGCATGGAAAACAGCCCTCCTCTTTCTCAAGTTTAGTAAATTAAAGAGAAATTAAGGAAACTGCCTAACAGTCGCTGGTTGCAAAGAACTCTGTATCACGCACGATTACTTACAGCAAAGTGGAGAGTGACTGGGCCCTAAATACATGTTTCCGTCCCTCAGACCCTGTGTTGGTCTGTTTGCTTAATAATGTAATTAGTGCTCGGTGGCGGGGGGGGGGGGGGGGGGGGGCGGATATCGACACTGCTGCCGGCAGCCATTGCTCTTCCACGTTTCTGTCGCCCACTTGACTTTCGTGTTTCCTAGTTGTGCACACACACATCCTTACACACATCTACACACGCATGCCTCCCACACATGTCCAGGAGCCCCCCTCCCAATGTGAGCCCTCGTCCTTACCTCCTGCACCCCTACATACTCTGCCTAGTCCTGTGTTTGCAAGATTCACATCTCCTCCGTTCAGATGGAACGTTCCTAGAAGCAGACAGCAGTGAAAGACCACTTCTCACTTGTCTATGACCTTTTAGTAAGGAAAGGTCAGCAGAACTGCTTGCTGTGCATTTCCCTAGCAATGTTCCTTATCTGGTATTCATCTGTCAGTGCTCTAAGACACCACCCATCTTCTAAACTAGCCTGGTTGCAGGCGGAAAACAGCGCAAACGCCACTGCTAGATGCCTGGCCAGGGAATTCAGGGCTGATCCCTCACCAGCGCTGTGTTCTCCCCTTACCCCATCCAGAGTTGAACAGGGTAGTGCTTGCTTTCACGAGCTGTTTTTTCCCCTGAAAGATAGAAACTCTTTGACTGAAGAAGCCATGTCTTTCTGTTCCTAGTTGAGGGGCCACAGTGTGCTCTGGCTCGGGGTAGACGTTCATGGAGTTGTTCCCATCCAGGTATCGTGACCCCTCTATGGACCTGGGGGATCCGAGAACAGATTTTCTCAGGTGTTTATCTGACAATGTACAAAGCCCCCCAACCTTTCTCCAGCAGAAGCCCAGAGGGGTGATAATGGTTGAAAAAGCCAGGTCATAAATTGGGCTTTCTCTACTCACTTGCTTTGGAGCTGAGGGGCTCCACAGAGGGCAATTTAAAAGGAACAGAAACAGGCTGAGAACAAAACTCCCAATGCTTTAGCCTTAGTGTCAGAGTGATGGAAAATAATTTTCACATTTGATTAATTATTAAGAGGTCTGTTTAATAAAATATAGAGAGAGCATTTTGTCTCTCCACAATCGTTAGTATGACCCCAGACCCCTATTTTGGAGGTGAACAAAAAGCTATTGAGGTAGAACAATAAATTTTGTCCCCAAGGGTTTTTGCAGAAGTGGCCACAGGGCCGTCCTGACAGATTTAAGGCAGAAATCCCACAGCTGACACAGAGATGTGTCAAATCCAGTGGCTTCCATTGGCAGGTCACACTCACCAGCCTCACCCAGACATGTGAACAAAGCAAAACCATTGACCTCGAAAGAAACTGGGCATTGGTAGGGGCTCTTCCTTTCTGTTTTACTTTTTAAGAAAATTATCTCTAAATGTTAGGTTCAGGTGTTTAGCATTCTTGATAGATATTTATTTCAAATGCAGCAAGTCATCAAGGAATTCTCTTCCTTTATGAATACATTATTTTCAAAACCCCACAATTTCTCTGCCCATGACTGTATTTTATTGGTATTTAAATGGGAATATCTAGGTCTTAAGCAATAAATATCCTATATGAAGGAATTAGGTTTCTTGTTTTCCTCCAGGAAAAAAAAATGTAATATTATCTGTAAGATTTATATGTAGAGTCTATTTTATTCAGCTTCAGGCATTCAACTAATTTAAAGGTAGCCTCATTTAGTTTTGTGAATATACATATTAATTAAAAAGCACTTGAATAAACATTTCAAAGACTGGATTTTTTGTGCACTTTGATTTGCAAGTTATTTTTGACTTTCTTGTGCTCTGCAGACTGGCAGCGAGGCACTATCAAAGTCAGGCACAGAGACGCTCAGGCTGAGTTTACTCCAAGGTCTCTCCACACACTGCCTACTTCCGCATCTGCAGGGTGCACGTCTTTTCCCTTCATGCAATGTTCCTCTGGTTAAGGCAGCAGTGAAAGACCACCTCTGATTCAGAAAAGGACAAGCCCTCCCTGGTTCAGATCCCAGGCAGTCTGGAATTTGCAGGCTGTGCCCAGTGGGCCTGTGCCAGGGCTTCAAAGCCTGCAGCTGTGTTTCAAGACCTTCCACCATGGCCCACCTACTTGAAGATAGATTCCTCAAACATTCTGGAAGGAATTCCAGAGCTTTTTGTCTGCAAATATTTTCACTCCCCCAGCAGCAGTCACTATTGCGAATGGAAAGCATAGCATGAAAAACATGTTGCAGGGATGGGGAGAGCTTGGAGGGCTGGGAGGAGGACGTGTTGATCTCTCAGTTACTAATCTAGTGTGACAGGGAGAGGTCTGTGGCCACAGCCCCCAACACGGTTCCTTAAGGCAGGTGGTGACCTGCTTTGGACCAAAACAAGCACATACGTCATGCTCGCCTTGGACCCCTGAAAAGCAGGAAAATTTACAAGAAAATCCAGGAGTGAACAGAGAGAAGATATCAAAACCCATTTGATATTTTAAAAATCAAAAATATCCTTATGATTGACCTCATGTTTCTTCTATTTTCCATATTTGTTTTAAAATGCACTGAATATATTGGAGCAGGACAGTAATACATATACAGCAATAGAATCAATGTGCCATGTATAAATTAGTATATGAGTAGTAATATTAATACCTGTATATAATAAAGTACAGGAAATAATAAACAGCAATGCATGTAGGCAGTTTACAAATAAATGCAGACATTGGAGCCAGCTCAGTCCACACCCCTGGAGCCCTCAGGAGTGCCCTCCACTGCTAAGATGCCTTCCGAGAACCCGGTTCTTTCCTCCATGACTGGTTTGGGGAGAGTGGGCAGCGTGGCCTCTTGAGGCGCCAGGACTTCTACTTCCCAGACAATAAAGAGACGCATGTTGGCCTCTCCTGGCCCTCACCCTTTCTCCCTCAGGGACGTGGAGAGAAGCACGGTCTGGGTTCTGCCACTGTAAGGCGGGGAGCGGGCTCACTGAGCAAGGACTAACTGCCGCCCACTTGGGGAAGTTGGGAGGCAGGGCGCAGGAGCGGGCCTCTGTCAGAGGCAGAGAGGAGGGGGCCTTCAGAGGGTGGGACGGCATCTGGATCCATCTCATTAGGAGTGAGGAATGACTCATGATTCACAAAAGGTCATTGCCTACTGAGGTAGATAAATTACCTAGGAGCCTTCAGCAGAGTTGGAAGACCTATTTGGTAAGGAAGTTTTCATTAAATCAAAGATTTTATGGCTTCTATTTTGTTGCATAGGAAAAGGGAAATAATTAGTAATTGGCAAAATAAGTGCAGGGAATAAAAAAGTGTAATGTTATTCTAATAGGCCTTGTCTTGGTCTTTAACTTTTCACTCGCAAGCAGCATTATTTTTTAACTCAGATGTATAAAAACCATCCACACTGAGAAAGTGGAACCAATTGCAGTTAAACAATTGAGGGGAGCACTAACCAATAATAGGAGAAGCTTTAAAATGCCATAAATATTTTTCCTTTTTACTGTGTTTGATTTTTGATGATTCCCATAACCCATTGGTTAAAATTAAATAGACGTGTTCTTTGGTATTACTCAAATACATTTTAGTGCTAAGCTATATAAAGCAGGATATATATATTAATATATTTGCCCCCAAAATTGCCTGTTAGATGAGTTTCTCAGATGGACCCGATTTCTCTACTGACATTTCAACTTTGGGAGACACCCCCAAATTATAACAATAGTAACACTGAAATTAAGATTTCTCTAAGGGTGAATCTGGCCTAACCTATTGAGGTGTTACTGAAGTTTATAGGCAGATTTTTATGGAATAACAAACACTGGAGGCTTTCGGGTGGTGAAATATTTGCCCCTCACCTTCATATAGACACAGGGATTTCTTTTTCATCGGATTCCTGCCTTTTTACTCCCAATTAAATCTGCTTTGGAGAGGGTTTGTGCTCCTGTGAGATTCAAAGGCTATCAGAAATAAATGATAAACAAATATATATGAAAAATAGCTCGATGGGGAAGGAAAAGAATAGATTCACACTGATGATACCCATTGTTTTAAATGCTGACTTCCATGAATAGAGGACTTCCTATGTTAGGTTTTAGACTAATCATTTTTTAACCTATATTTTTTCTTTTCATCCACACAACAGCCGAGTTTTCGAGTGGCTGCCTTCACCTCCATTTCACTGATGAGGGAACTGGTACTCAGAGCATCCAGCCCCTTGCTCAGTGCTACATCCAGAGATGGGAAGCCTGGGCCAGGACCTGCCTGGTCCCCAAGCTGAGCTGGTATAAGAAAATCCTCTGCCTGGAAAACATGGGCGGGGGAGAAGTGAGCCTAAAAGTCACCAACTGAGATAATGTGCCCAGCATGGTAGAAAGTAGGGAAAACCACTAGACCATTCAGGTATGACCTAAATCAAATCCCTTATGATTATACAGTAGAAGTGAGAAATAGATTCAAGGGATTAGATGTGATAGACAGAGTGCCTGAAGAACTATGGATGGAGGTTCCTGACATTGTACAAGAGGCAGTGATCAAGACCATCCCCAAGAAAAAGAAATGCAAAAAGCCAAAATGCTTGTCTGAGGAGGACTTACAAATTGCTGAGAAAAGAAGAGAAGAGAAAGGCAAAGGAGAAAAGGAAAGATACATCCATTTGAATGCAGAGTTCCACAGAATAGCAAGGAAAGATAAGAAAGCTTTCCTCGGTGATCAATGCAAAGAAACAGAGGAAAACAATAGAATGGGAAAGACTAAAGATCTCTTCAAGAAAATTAGAGATACCAAGGCAACATTTCATGCAAAGATGGGCATAATAAAGAACAGAAATGGTAAGGACCTAACAGAAGCAGAAGATATTAAGAAGAGGTGGCTGAACTGTACAAAAGAAGAACACAGAGGAACTATACAAAAAAGATCTTCACGACTCAGATAATCACGATGGTGTGATCACTCATCTAGAACCAGACATCCTGGATTGTGAAGTCAAGTGGGCCTTAGGAAGCATCACCACCAACAAAACTAGTGGAGGTGATGGAATTCCAGTTGAGCTCTTTCAAATCCTCAAAGATGATGCTATGAAAGTGCTGCACTCAATATGCCAGCAAATTTGGAAAACTCAGCAGTGGCCACAGGACTGGAAAATGTCAGTTTTCATTCCAATCCCAAAGAAAGGCAATGCCAAAGAATGCTCAGACTACTGCACAATTGCACTCATCTCACACGCTAGCAAAGTAATGCTCAAAATTCTCCAAGCCAGGCTTCAACAGTACCTGAACTGTGAACTTCCAGATGTTCAAGCTGAATTTAGAAAAGGCAGAGGAACCAGAGATCAAATTGCCAACACTGGTTGGATAATCGAAAAAGCAAGAGAGTTCCAGAAAAACATCTACTGCTGCTTTATTGACTATGCCAAAGCCTTTGACTGTGTGGATCACAACAAACTGTAGAAAATTCTGAAAGAGATGGGAATACCAGACCACCTGACCTGCCTCCTGAGAAATCTGTATGCGGGTCAGGAAGCAACAGTTAGAACTGAACATGGAACAATAAACTGGTTCCAAATCAGGAAAGGAGTATGTCAAGGCTGTATATTGTCATCCTGCTTATTTAACTTATATGCAGAGTGCATCATGAGAAACGCTGGGCTGGATGAAGCACATGCTGGAATCAAGATTGCCAGGAGAAATGTCAATAACATCAGATATGCAGATGACACCACCCTTAAGGCAGAAGGTGAAGAACTAAAGAGCCTTTTGATGAAAGTGAAAGAGGAGAGTGAAAAAGTTAGCTTAAAGCTCAACATTCAGAAAACTAAGATCATGGTATCTGGTCCCATCACTTCATGGCAAATAGATGGGGAAACTATGAAAATATTTTTTGGGGGGCTCCAAAATCACTGCAGATTGTGACTGCAGCCATGAAATTCAAAGATGCTTGCTCCTTGGAAGAAAAGCTATGACAAATCTAGACAGCATATTAAAAAGCAGAGACATTACTTTGCCAACAAAGGTCTGTCTAGTCAAGGCTATGGTTTTTCCAGTGGTCATGTATGGAGGTAAGAGCTGGACTATAAAGAAAGCTCAGATGATGCTTTTGAACTGTGGTGTTGGAGAAGACTCTTGAGAGTCCCTTGGACTACAAGGAGATCCAACCAGTCCATCCTAAATGAAATCAGTCCTGAATATTCTTTGGAAGGACTGATGCTGAAGCTGAAACTCCAATACTTTGGCCACCTGATGCGAAGAACTGACTCATTGGAAAAGACCCTGATGCTGGGAAAGATTGAAGGTGGGAGGAGAAGGGGATGACAGAGGATGAGATGGTTGGATGGCATCACCAACTCAATAGACATGAGTTTTGAGTAATCTCCGGGAGTTGGTGATGGACAGGGAGGCCTGGCGTGCTGCAGTCCGCAAAGAGTCAGACAGGACTGAGCGACTGAACTGAACTGATGGTACCTGGAGCTCATCCATTATGAATTCACTGACTTTATGTAAAAAGGCCCAAGTAGTGTGTGTTCCAAGTAGTGTGTTTCCGAGTAGGAAAGGAGCCGCGTTATACCAGCACACAAGAAAGATGCAAATGTTTTCATGAAAGGTACATGATGGACAGCAGGCATAAATGTGGCTTTGGCTTATAGATTTTTCCAAACATTTCCCTTTCCCCTGTTTCCTCAGTTCTTTATCTAATATCATTTAAATAAGTATCAAATAATGACATTCTTAACCATTTGTCTAGGGAGAGTATTCCACTCACTAATAGATCTCCCTGTCAGGGAATTTTTATGGATAATTATTTAGCAACTTTTCGCTATGAATCTTGAAAATGAACAGCACAGATGGGGAAGCACCCGAGTTTGCTTGTGACCCTGACGATTTCAGATGGTGCCAGTGACATTAGTGGAAAGTGTGTCCACTACTTGGTTTACGACCCAGTGAGTGACATCTGCGGGGCCTCCAACTGCCGAGAGCCTCAATCTCTTGAGAGAGACCAAGTGACTGTCCCCTTAGTGCCCCTCTTCCTCTGACTGGACTCTGCTTCACTCAGCACGACACAGCCTTCCACCCTGGGAGCATCACCCAACCTCTGGCCATCTCAGACGGAGACATGCCCTCGCTAAGTCCTTCTTCCTGTCATCTTTAAATCTCATGCGATACTTGAGATCTCGGCCTTCCAGTTCAGAAATAACCAGATTTCTTTTCCTCTTGGCTCCAAGGATTTGTGCCTGCCTTCTTTGACGTCTGCCCCAGAGGACCTCAGCCAAATACATCAAGATAGAGTTTCCTAAAACCCCAAAGAAACTGGGACCCTAAAAGGCCTTTTACAGAAATGTAATGACTCTTGGGAAAGCTTAGCTATTTTGCCCCAGGAAAATTAACATTGTATTAACCTACCTATCCTCTTAAACTCTCTTTGGAAAAGATAGCAGCTAGTTCATTTTTAAATATTACAAGCATCCTATTTGTATTTACTTTTCATGCCACCGACAATGTACTTGGTATTGAGTTGAATACGGCTCCAAGAGAAAATACAATTAATGAATAGTCACAAGGTTGCTAATCTGATCAATGCTTGTCTGTGACCACAACTGCTCAGAGCCTGTGGCAGCAAAGAGGACCTCACTGGCTGGCGGAGCGTGTGTAGTCTGTTAACTCTGCTAACTACTTGGGGGGCTGAGGAGGGGTGCTGTGATGTAAATAGACGCGGGGAGGAGAGAGGGTGTCTAGCGGGGAAGAAAGGAACCAGCTGGAGGGCTCTAGCTCAGGGAGGTTATCCTCCAGCAATCGTGGGGCTCTCTGTGCTGGGCTCTATATTCAAAAAGAAAATGAGAACCAAAGACATTCTTCATAAACCCCATGTTTAATTCCAGGTGGGCACGTGGACTACAGTAAGGAAGCCGCAGACAGAGACACAGCATTCGTTAAAGACCAGGCATGCTGCTCTGGAAACAGGGCTCTTTTCCCTGTCAAAGGCCCTGCTTGCTGGGAATTAAAACACGCCCAATGCCTGCAGGTTTGATCCCTGGGTCAGGAAGATAGATCCCCTGGAGGAGAGAATGGCAACCCACTCCAGTATTCTTGCCTGAAAAATCCCATGGACAGAGAAGCCTGGCAGGCTACAGTCCGTGGGGTCACAAAGAGTCAGATACGACTGAGCAACCCAGCACATACACAAATGCCAAAACACTGCCCAGCCCGGCCGTGGGGCGGGGGCAGCACAGAAGCAGCGGCCAAGGAGCCTTCCTCAGGGTCTTCCCCTGTGGGCCCCAGAGGCCCGCCATCTGAGGGCCGGGGACAACCGTGAAGGCAAGCTGGCGGGCTGGGCCACCTGCCTCTGCCCTCGCAGACCCAGAGGATGCTCTCCTGTCCTTTGCAGGGGTCAGTGGGGACAGCCCTCTATTGGTGAAGCCCAGCAGCTGGCTCAGTCTTCATCCACGCGCAGAGCAGGGATTCCCAGCATCTTCTCCTCACGTTTCTCCTCCACTTCTCTCGTCTTTGCAGTGGCACCAAACACCTTCCGAAGACAAGAGTGTTCTAGCCCGGATGTGCAGCAGTGAGACACAAGGGCCCTGACCTCAGGGGCTCACGGTGGGAGAGGACGCAGAAATAGGCACTTATCTGGGGACATCCCAGAAGGTGGTGGGCTGTGTGGACTGACTTCCTCGAAGTCATCAGCACCAAGGCCTTGCACGATAAGACCCCACATGGCCTTTTCCAAAGGTGTGGCAGGGCCTCTGTGAGGCCCAGCTCTCCGGGTCGACACTCTGCCCGTGAGTCTTGGCACACCATGTACTCGAGCCCTTCCCAGCGCCTTGGCACACTTTGATCAATGCTGCAGCTAAGTGCACAAGCCATCACGCCAATATCTGACAGATCGATGGAAGCCTGCACCCCGGGGCTGACTGTAAGGTCAGCGGGAGGCCCCAGAAGGGGTTTGCTCAGTACCTGTTTGGGGCTCCAGTTCCTCCGTCTTCCCCCTCAGATGGTTGCAAGCTGGGCTCTGGACCGGCCCGTGAGTCCTCACCCTGCATTTAAGCCAGTGCCAGACACCAGGAAAGTGGCGAGGGCTCCTGGGAAGGCCCCAGACAAGGAGCACGAGGGAGGAGAGCTCTTCTCTCAGCAACTCGGGGGCTGCTTTGTTGGTGGGATGTCCCATTCTCAGCTAATGAACAGCTTAAGTGTGTGGATGGGGAGAAAAGCAGGGAATGTAAGTCCTGGGCATAAAACAATATCAGCAATCCAGGAGGTTGCCTGAGCAGGAAACAACTCAACCTAAAGGGGCCTTTCCAATGCCTAGTTTTGTCCTGAAGCTGCGGCCTGCTTGTCTCTCTCTTCTTTTTTTTTTAAATTCCTTTTAAAACCATTACAATTAAGCATTTGTTACTAAAATATTGAGGCCAGGGGAAGTACTTCTATGAGCTATTCAAGCCCAAAAGCCTCAAAGAAGATGGGACTCTGACGGTCTAATTGATTTTCTTCTAGAATAAAATTAAAAGCCAGGCAGAGAGCAGCAAATAGCACTCACCTTTATTGCACGCCTCGGAGCTTCGTAAATAGAGGGCAACGTTTCAGTGTTGAGTTTAGGGTGAGGGAGGAGGGTTATGAGAAAATGAAAAACAATTAGGTTGAGAAAGGAGCATGGGTGGCAGGCAGCAGGGAGGAGGCCCTGTGGGCCACAGGCTCAGGAGAAGGGTGCTCCCTCTCTGACTCCGGCTGCTGCCTCCAGGCCCGAGGAGCCGAGGTGCTTCCCCTTGGCAGACTGTAAACACACCAGAGTCCTCTCCCTGCGATCCCTGGGAAATGAGAGGCCATTTCTTGCTCGTTAACTGGAAGAAGCCGCTGGTGTGAAAGCGGCCGCCCAACCTGGGCACCGCTAATGGAATTTTTAACTCGGCCTAACTGCACCTGAAGGTAATCAGCTCTGGGCCCGTTGTGCATCCTAAGTCCCTGTCAGGCTGACAGGAGGGCGGAATGAGATGCTTTGATCACACTTCTCTCCAGGGCACGAGCCTGCGGGCAGCGGCCTGGAGCTGTGCTCCCCTCCAACCCCAGACACCCCCATCCTGATGTGGGGCCCCTGACTTGGGTTCTGCTTTTCAGAACTTTACTTACACGTTGCTCCCCCTGGAGACGGAGAGCGTGGCAGTCGGGGTGTTAAAGTAAGGCTCTGCCCTGTAAAACCTTCACACAGAGCTGTATTTCTAGCAGGAAGCAATTTGTACATTTCAATTTTCAGTATTCACCCCAACTCTGAAGTCACGGAATGTTTTCGAAAGAGTGCCTAGTCATTGAAAATGCCAGCCAGGTATTTTGAAGTTGGTTTCTCCTCTTAAGGCGAGGCAGAATCTTCAGCCAGGGAACAGTCAAGAAGCAAGAACTTCACAAAGACTGAGGTAATTTTAAAGGGGACACTCTCTGGTCATGTGTGTAACTTTTTCCCCTTCCCTCCTCTAGTTCCATTTTAGAAGCTTGAAAATACAATTTTTTCCCCGTTACCAATTTTGTGTTTTTCTATTTGCCAAACATTGATTCTTTTCTGTGTCCCAAATGGAGGTAAAATTAACTTGTCTGTTTCTTAAACAAAAATACAGAACTTCAATATGTATAGCACAGGACCCCGCCAAACCCTCTGTGCAGTATGCCAGTGTCACCAAGGAATGTCAGCTCAGCACCGAGATTAGCATTTCACAATTGCTACAGAGCCAAATGTTGAGAGAATAACAAATGCTGTTTTGTGCCCCATGAAAATTACAGCTAAAGAAATGGAATTTTTTCAGTCATATAGCAGGAAATTAAAAAAGAATCTGAGAGCCTGGGCTCAAGATAACTTTCTTTCTCCAGTTACTAATTTTAAGATCAAAATTGAGGTCTAAAAATGTATGCAAAAATTAATTTAGTTGTACTTTTTAAAAACTTTCTCGTTTAAAGTTTTATATTATGAGTTCAGTGTAGATGGATTTTTTTAACCCCAATTCCCAGCTTGAAAAATAGTTATTGTTAATAAGTGAAAACACAGGCTACAGATGAGAGAGATTTGCCTGATATTTGCCTATTATACCCAATAACGGACTTGTATGTAGAATATATAAAGAACTCTGACAATAATCAGACAAAAAATAACAACAATTAAAAATGGGCAAAAAAGGCTGAAAAGACACTTCTCAGAGAAGATAAATAACCAATCAGTTCATGAGAACCTACTGAGTATCAGGGAAATGCAAATTAAAACTAGAGTGAGATCTCACTACACACCTGATAGGATTGCTCAGCTTAAAAAGAAAGACCATATCAAGTATTGATGAGAATATAGAAAAACCAAAACTTTCTCATACCTTCCTAGTAAGAATGTATAATCATACAGCTACTTTGAAAAACAGATCAATAGTTTCTTAAAATACTGACCATATATTTATCACACAGCCCATCAATTCCACTCCTAGGAATTTACCTAAGAGAAATGAAAACAGGTCCACAAAAAGATCTACAAGCAAATGTTTATAGTTCATTTATTCAGAACTGCTCCAAAGAGCAATGTCACTAACTAGTGAACAATTACAGAAATTGTGGTATATCCATTCAATGGAATGTGATTCAGCAATAAAAAGGAATGAATTGGCACGCAGCAACATGGATGACTCTTATAACATCTTACAAAGTGAAAGAAGTCAGACACAAACAACCACATACTGTATGATTCCATTTATAAGACATTCTAGAAAGGGCACAATTATAGGGACAGAAAAGAAATCCCTACAAAGGGGCACAAAGCAACTTTTGGAAATAATAGAAATGTTCTGTATCTTAATTGTGGTGGTAGTTACACAACTGAGTATTCTTGTCAAAACTCATCGAACTGTATACCTTAAATGGGTGAATTTCATTGTGTGTCGATTATCTTAATAAGCCTGACTTTTAAAAAAGAAATTGGTGGGAATTCCCTGGCCGTCCAGTGATTAGGACTCAGCTGCCAGGGTCTAGATTTGACCCCTGGTCAGGGAACTAAGATCCCATAAGCCACGTGATGGAAGCCGGCACCCCGGCCAAAAAGAGAGAGAGAAATTAGGATGACAAGGTTTCCAGCGCTTGCATGCATGTATGCATGCTCAGTCGTGTCCAACTCTTTGCAACCCCACAGACAGTAGGCTGCCAGGCTCCTCTGTCTATGGGCTTTCCCCAGACAAGAATACTGGAGTGGGGTGCCATTTCTTCCTCCTAGGCATCCTCCTTAACCAGGGATCGAAACCGCATCTCCCATGTCTCCTGCATTAGCAGGCAGATTCTTTTTTACTGAGCCACTTGGGAATCCCAAGGTTGCCAATGGTAGGCTGAAAATGGCCTCCAAAGACATCCATGTTCTCATCCTGGGAACCTGTGAATGTTACCTTGTATAGTGTAAGAGACTTTGCTGATGTGTTTCAGGTGAGGATTTGCGATGCGGAGATCATCCTGAATTATCCCAGTGGACTGCGAATGCAATCACAAGTGTCCTTGTGACAGGGAAGCACAGGGAGATCTGACACAGGAAAGAAGGCCATGTGACAGCGGCAGAGAGCAGCAGAGTCTAGAAGGCCTGAGGACGGAGGAAGTGGTCGCGAGCTGAGGGACAGGAGAAGTGCAGCTGTAGCCCCTGGAAGGGCAAGGGGCAGATTTCCCCTCAACACATCACCTTGCCAACACTTTAGCTTTAGCCCAGTGAAACTGATTTTGAGCTTCTGACCTCCAGAACTGTAAGAGAATAAGTTGTCTTGTTTTTAGCCACCAAATTTGTGGTGATTTGTTACAGCAGCCATAGGAAACTAATACACAAGGGAATAAATCAAAATTAGAGCACAGGTTGCAAGAGGCAATCCTGCTGCCATTTAATGGGAGACCTTCTGGCTTAAATCAGCATCCTTAGACTTCAGTGTGGGTAAGAAGCATCTGAGATGCTGTTTTTAAGATGGGGTATCTCCCACCCCACCCCCATATCACCTTACCCTTACCTCCCCACCTCTACCAACCTGATTCAGCCTGGAGGCCAGAACCTGGGCAGCTGCATCTGGGTCTAAAGCTAATGCTCTGAGTGCCCCCAAGCTGTAAGAAACCCTGGTCATCTAGACCAGGGATCAAAGTAGCATTTTCTATTTCCTTAATCAAAGTTCAGTACAATGACTGTTTCTTTTTCTTAGGTAGAACACCTTGTTCCATGTCTGACATGTAGCAGGTACTCAGCAAGTGTATTTATTTATCTGTTTGACAAGTCCATAAACTCAGACCTCTCCAATGGCCTCTGTGTTTGCTGAGTGAATTCCACATTCTATGATCCTTACTATAATCCTATTCTTAATCTAGTTTTACTAAAAGCCATTGGTACAGGAGCCTATCTTGGCCAAGTATGTCAGTCATTTTACTTTATAAATCCCATGGCTTCATTCACTGTCTTTAGATTTCAAAAACACCAACATCAGACAGGCTTTCCAAATCATGAAAGGGAGGCCAGGCGAAACAATTGTCAAAATATAAACACACACACATGGGGGGAAACAGTGCCTTTTGTTTTTGTTTCTCTATTCTATCCATGAAGTCCAGAGCCCATCTAGATAAAATGCTGGCCTTTGGCAACCCCTGTGGACAGCGAGGCACCTCCCTCTTTGGCATCCCTCTGTCGCCCAGATGCTGCTTCTCTCTGCCCAACTGAAAGTCCATGTTGGTAGGCGGGGTGCGTCCTAACCCAGCACCAGCCTCCCCCTTGACGCATGGCAGGGTCAGCCCTCACTGCAGAAGATGGACCTCAGACAGAGACCAGCCCGAGGAGGCTTCCACATTAGTGATGAGTGTATAGCACTTGACTCTCAGACTGAGACAAGGAGTGTGTCTGTGATATGAAATCAATAGGGCTTAGACCCCTCTGTGGTTGCTTGCTCTGGATGATAGCTAAGAGAAGCCTGCAAATGTCTAGGCACTCGTATGAGATTCATTTAACTTGGTTAGTGAAGCTGACAGTTTGCATAGTTTGAAAGTCGTCCAGTGAAAACCCAAGCCCTATGAGATAACAATGGAAAAGAAAAAAGTGAGAGAGAAAGAGGGAATTTTAAGGCCAGAATTTCTGAACAGTTCCATTTGTATACAGGCTAATTTATGTTTCCATGAGAATCTGCCAGGCTACTCCAGCAGTTTTAGCAATACATTGCTCTACCCATGTTTATTAAATATTTAAACATCTCATTTTTATTGAGCCGTAAGGTCTGCTGAATATATAAGCAAAAGGAGAAGGATGAATATTCTTTTTCATGCCAAGAATACAACGGCACCTCTTTGCTCGTCACCTGCTCCCATCTGTACAATAAAGTCACATTTGGATTCTCATATTTGCTAGAAAAAAGAAATAAATCATTCTCTGTCTTCCATAAATACATATTATCTAAGTCCAGATCAGTTGATTGATCTATCACAACATTAATTGATCAGCATAGCATCTGTCTGTCCATTTAGTCATCCGAGAGAGAAGCAGATGACATATAATTAGTTCCATCATGGAATAACACTTTCCCTCCAATTAGCATAGGCTTGAATGTGATAGGAAGTTTCTATTTCTTGAAGGCAGGTAAATATTTATTAATTCATTGTACCAGCTCTAACAAATCAGTTTAGGGACCGAATGTCTCCTGTTTAAAATGAGTATCATTGGTCAGAAATATCATTTTCAGTGTGGTGCCTATGACACAGTCTGTAAACTTCCATTGCAAAAGATTGCAGTCCCAGTAAACTAAACCCATGCCCACACCACCTCACTCATTATGATGGACAGTAATCAGTGAGCTAATAAAACGATTGGAGCTGAAATCATATTTTGCATTCACAGCAGCAGTGGAATAATGAATAAGCCATAGAGGTGAATATACGTATCTATTTCCCCTCTCTCCTACAGGGCACAGACGACTTTCTTGCCTTCTAGCTGTATGAGAGTCAACACAATGTTTGATGCAATGAAAACACAGTAGCAATTCATGTTTCAGGAGGTAGAGGGCTTCTGCTATTAGCACTTTCCATTCACTGGGGATGAGCAGATGGTTTGTGAGGGTCTCTCGCTAAGAAGGCAGAATCATAATTCCAAGCCCAGAGGTCAGGAATTTATTTTCATTGTGTCAAAAGCATATTTTAACGATGTGATGTATATTCAGGTATGTCCTAAGTCACTGCGTAGGCGTGCTGCTTGTTACAGAGATAACTGAGGTTTTATGACACAGAGTTTGGGTCAAGAATGAAAAGTTTTGAAGATTTACATTTTTCTCCAGCCTTGACCTTTTGGCTTTATTCCTTAATTAAGCAAAGACATGGCAGCGAAAGGGAGTATTATGGGCCTGCTGTATCCCCAGGGCGTTATGAGGTACCAGACACAGTTAAGCTATCTCAAGACAACCATGTTCTCTGGAGTTACTTTATTGCTATTATAAAAAATCTTTATTATGGGAAAAAAATATGTATTTTTATGCCAGGAGAAGATGAAGATGACAGTTAGGCTGTTGAATGGTAGTTTCAGTTGAGCTTCGTGCCCACAGAGATTGTAAAACACCCAAGACTAGGGGAGGCCTCCTGATAGAATCTTAAGAAACCTGAAGGGGTATATTAATCTTTGTGAAATTCATAGTTGGAACAAGTTACCATTAACTGGCACTTTCCAGTTATCAAGATATTTTATGAAACTGAAAAAAGTCCTATTATACTTGCTCACAGGGCCAACTTTGGGGGTGTGGCTGACGAGACCGTTTCTTTACAGATCTTCCTGACAGTGAGAACCTGGAGACCCCGCGTCCTCAGAGATGCCGCGGCTTCCCTCTTCTGCTGCTTTGCGTGGCACTCGGGCGGACGCTTCTGTGTGAGCTGGCTTCCCTTTACCAGGGAAAAGAAAACCGGGAGTTGAAGGGCTGCTCTTTCCCTTCCCATTGAAAATCTGGCCCTGCTTGGGCTTCATTTTTGTTGCTTTTAAAGGAAATAAACTGTCCTTTCCCCTCTGAAAAAATCACCTTCACGGGACTTCCCAGGTGGTCCAGGAGTTAGGACTCCACCTCCCAATGCAGGGGGTGCGGGTTTGATCCCTGGTCAGGGAGCTAGATCCCATGTGACTAATGGCCGAAAAACCAAAACATAAACAACAGAAGCAATAGTGTAACAAACTCAATGAAGATGAAAAAGTAAATAAATCACCTTCACTTAATGTACTTAACACTTCCTTCTATCGGTGTTAGCCAAAATCAAGCTCCCAATTTAAAAAGTAGTATTCCTTAAACCTTTCATCCTGGGGTTCCTTTGCTTCCAGGAAAAGTCTATACACTTGCTTATCTGTTACCTTTGTTTGCATTTCATTCCCACTGAACTCCTGAGGACTTCGAGGTGGCTCTTGCATGTCTTTTCTCGTGGCTCTTACTGATGGATCTTCTAGGAGCTGACATCCTAGAGTTTACCTGTCCCATATGTATCTGTAGTCAGTGAACAGATGCTAGCATTATTTCCCTTCTTCCCCTGGGAGGGTGAGGTGAGTTGGGATCCCTCACCCAGACTTTCTGTTCTGGACTGGGGAGATGGGTGACTGTTATCAATCCAGCGGTAGGAGCAGGGGACTGTTAGTGTCCCCTGGCTGGCAGAAGAGCCATGATCTCATGCTGTACAGCCCTGGTCAGAGGAAGCCAAGGGCCCAGGTTCAAGAGGAGAGGTTCACAGGACCCTTTCCTGGGAGGGCAGGGCCCTCTTCCCTCCGTTTGTCAAGTCCCAGCTTCGGAGCAGCCCTACCAGTGATGAGGCACACAGCAACACCCTCAGCTCGCTGGGCCAACCATTTTGCCTCGTGAGAAATAAATTCCATCAGAATTTGGAAAACAAAAGCCAGAACCCCCAAACCCTACAAACAAGAAGCTTGCGTTTCTTTGTACAGAAAGACTGAGGCTACTTGCTTTTTAATATTTATTTCTGTCATCACATTGCTCTTGCAGAAGTCTGCAGCTCTGCCTTCCCTGTGGTTCTAAGAATCTGGCACTCCAAGGGGCCATCCTCTTCTCACCCAGCCCCCACAAGCCCCCCTTGCCCCTTAGGACCACTACGAGTCAAGTCTCTCCACACTCATCAGATACACTTAAAATCTCGCAGTCCTAGGTTATGGTTCACTTTTTAGCTTTTTTTTTTTTTTTTTTTTTTCAGTACAACAAAACTGCATTCCAAAGATTTGGAATGGTCCCTTGGATCATAATGAGATTTCACCAACCGATCTGACAAGTCATTTGTGCAGAGCCCGTGTGGGGCATTGCTCGGTAAAGGAGCTACAAGAGGATGCACAGTCCCAGCTTCTATCAGGAACAAGATGGTGTTGGGGGAAAGGAATATGTTTCATCTTCCCTCTGACCATACAACGTAGAAAGCCGAGGGTGTCATTGGGCACTGTGTTTGGGAACCAGCAAGAGAAGTTCCAGCTGGACCTGAAGAGAGATGGGGCTGTGAGGGACTTGGGGCAGCAAGGAGAAGACTTGTGAATTAGAGAAACCCCTGTGGCCAATATCTGCAGCCAAAGATATTCACATTGCTTATTGCAGAAACATTTTGCTGCGTATCAGTTTTCCAGTGAGAATGTCACTTTGGGTTTCTATTTCATTATATACTTATTTTGGACAGAGTCTGTTTCATGGCGTAAGTTTGCTCAATACATCCTTACGAAAGATGCTCAAATTGTGTGCATCAGAATCAAATCATTCTGCACACAGCTAGCTCCATGTTTCCTCCCAGACACCAGGTGGCATCCAGTTGGTCCTCTGAGCCCCTCCAAATGTGTAGATCTTTCCCTCTGTTGGGCTTCCCTGGTGGCTCAGATGGTAAAGATTCTGCCTGCAATGTGGGAGACCTGGATTCGATCCCTGGGTTGGGAAGATCCCCTGGAGGAGGGCATGGCTACCCACTCCAGTATTCTTGCCTGGAGAATCCCCATGGACAGAGGAGCCTGATGGGCTACAGCCCATGGGGTTGCAAAGAGTCAGACACAACTGAGCGACTAAGCACAGCACTCCTGTTATAAAAGCAAGTCATCTCAAGAGATTGATGTCATTGAATGTCCCCAAAGTGTTGCCATCAAGTATGTAGATTCAGAATTTCACCATTGCATTTTATCAATTTCCAGAGCGTATTGAGTTACTTTTTGTTTCTTGTCTTCCAAAACACCGTGTTCTCTTCCTGCAGTGCTCTTTTATTTGGAAGAACCCAATGCAGGGCCCCCAGGAGTCAGGGGAAAAAGCCTTCCTGTAATGAACTAGTGTGAGCAATATAGGAAAAATGTGGTGCAAAGCTGGCAGAAAAGCAAGCTCTAGTTTTCCTCCTTCTAAAGGATTATATCAAACAGGTTTAAAATAATGGATAGTATCTGGTCTCTCGCATGTGGCGGCAGAAAGGTGACTGCCACCAATGAGATAATGTCATGCGGACTGGATGTATTGTAAAACACTCCAAATGTTATGCACATAACAAAGTTAGCGTACTTGGTCCTGAGGAACAAAATGGACCAAAGCAAGTTATAAATGGGCATTGTGACTCAAGGGTTGAATGGAAATAGCTAAGAAACCATGAGGGAAACACAGAGCCCAGCTACTCTTCCTTGTGATCATCATCAGCTTTTCCTGATTTCTTTAAAAATGCTGTGAAGAAGATGTAGAAAGTAGAATCTGAGCAAAGTAGGTGAGGATTAGCATCTGCAAAGGAAACTCCTGGGGGTAACTAATGATTCAGTAAGAAGTGTGCAGAGATAGAATTGGATCATTTTTACAAATACCTGATTGATGTCACACAGACACCATCAAATCCACTTCTCTTTGCCTGATTAATAGAAGCCCCAAAGAACTGCTCAGATCAGGCTGTTGACTTGGGCCTCAGCTGAATCCACTATAGGTGATGCTATTTCACCTAATTAAAGTTCTTCAGTAGAGAATAAATGACAGTTCCCTGTATCTGGCCAAGTGTTTGTTAATGAAGGAGTCCGGAGTCTTCCAAACTCAGCTGGCCACGAGGAGCTCAAGAAAAGAAACATTCTTCTTTCCACCAGCAAGTTGTTCATCTTATAGTTAGCCGGGGACAAAGGTTTTCTGTTGTGATTTGTTTTCCTTTTTTTTTTTCTTTTTTTTCTGTTTCAAAGTTTTTGTCTGGGAGTCCAGAACTTAAAGATGACTCCATTTTGCAAGAAAACCATGTCTAAGTTACAGCATACTTAGGGGGAAGGATCCTAACTGACTTCTCACCCAGGATCTCTATTTTTGTTTAGTTTGTCACCCGCGCACGCGCCGGCGCGCGCACACGCACACAGGCAGATAGCGAAATTCTGCTGAAATTGCTGAAGAAGTGCGAAAAGTGAGTTTAAGTGTGTCTAGCTCTTAAATTCAATAAGATAGTGAGGGTAATGATCACTAACAACGGTCTTGTCCCTGATTTTGTTTTAGAGCCATTCAAATTCTGCGATGTTTATGGCTCGTTCTTCCTTAAGAAACTGGGTTACTTTCAGTTTTTAGCCCCCAGCCACACACCTGCGCCCGTGGAAGCCAGAAAGCCAACGCTTGAGTAACGTGGCAATGCATTTTAAGAAGAATCAGCTCCTTGGAAGTGGGGAGAAAATATATTACTGGACTTTGCAGAGGCCAACACGCCCCAGCAGGTAGGAGATCACGAGGAGGGGTTCCCGCTGGCCGCCGCGGCCCCCTCCTGCCCGCCCCGCGCGCCAGCTCCCTTTGCGCAAGGCCGGGGCCCCTGTCGTCGCGGCTCCCCGGGGAGCCGGGCCCTCGCGCTCCCTCCAGGATGGGACAGGATATGACAGCCCGGTTTGTGCACTAGCATCCTTAATATTCCCTTCCTTTCAGAAGCAAATAGAGCGTTCCCTTATCTGAATGCTAATTTCCTAGTTAAAAACCCTCCCTTGCTGACAAGGGACTGAAAGAGTTTTAAATCACAGATGTAGAGTATCAAATGCAATAATGCTTTTGCAATAGTGCATTGAAGCCTCAATTAATTAACCCTTGGGCTAAGTAGGCAGGTACATGGCGGTGGCCGCAGGCGGTGGATGGATGAGATTTAAATGTGCATCTCATTTCCCCAGCACGGAGCATGCCGTTTGGTTCAGAAAGGAGTCATTTTGCACACTCGCCTCATTTACTCGGCGCTTTAATCCTCCTAATTCCACCTGAGATCGGGGGAGAATTGAAAAGGAAGGCGAGGAGCAGAGGCTGCGGGCCGGGCTTTTGTGGCGCGCGGTCCCCCGGGGCCGCGCCGCGCGGGGGGCCTCTCCCCGGCTCTCGCCTCTGAGCTGCGTTGGTGGGAAAAGTGCGCGGCGAGATCAAGGGGAATGGGGCGGTTTGTACATTTTTAGGGGGTGCTGGCAGTCTTGGAGGAGGACGCCGCGCCGAGCCCACGCTGCCCCGGTGCGGGGCCCCCGGGCCAGGCCGCGGCTTGCAGTGGGTGCGCCGGGGCGCAGGGAGCTGGGGGTGTCCGCGGGGCTAAGCTGCGGAGCCCCGACGCCCGGTGGGCGTGCAGGTGCGGTGGGCTTGGATCCACCGCGCTCGGAGGTTTCGCCGCCGGGGTTCCAGAACGGCGTCCCACCCCCGGCCCTGGCGCCGCGTCCCGCGCGGACTGGGTGTAACTCTCCAGCTCATTTCTCTCCACGCGATTTACCATCTGTGAACTCGTCTTTAACCTAATAAAAATCATCTAGCTTTTGACTAACAAGAAAAGGAAACAGTGCTCATTGTGGGGTTTGGGGAAAATGGCTTCACTAATGTGCAGGATGAGAACGGAGTGATTTATAGGCGGTTTTAACTGTGGGCTATGATTAGGGGGCTGGTAGTAAGTGCATTAGATGTCTAAGTGTGGCAATAGAGTAAATAGGCGTTTTATTTATCGCAGTGCCAGGGGCCTCTTAGCGGAAGAGCGCTTCTCCAAATTGAAATATAGCAGAGTTTACACTCCTGATTAGGGCTTCAAGCGCAGAGCCCAAGGCTATCAGCTAAGCAGAAACAACGCTCGCTGACACCTAATTGTCACTGGATTAATGTGCAAACAGGGACAGCGAACAGCAACAACAAATAACCTAGTGTCAGAGCCGTCGGTGGCGGTGTCCACTCGCAGTGACTTGGGGCCAAATTGGAGTTTATATGTCAAAACAGGCTCGGATCAATGTGTCGGCCGCCTCCTGCGAAGGGCCCGAAGAAGCCCTGGCAGTGGTTGATCTATGTGTGTGGGGGGGGGCATATTACCTGCCGGGCGTGGATGGGAGCAGGCAGACAGAGGAGGTGAAATGCCTTTCCATTAATTTTTTTTCTGCTTGATGCTCCCGAATTCACAGCTATTAAGATAAATTTATGTGAATAAGGTCTTTCTCTCCAGGATCTTGTGACTTTCGCCTGTCTCCATATAAAATTTAATAACCCTGTTTGTGAATCAAATCATTCCCTCAACAACAGATTCAATCTGGGTTGCCACCTGTCTGGCTTTGGACAGGAGCGACCAAATTGGGCAGCTGGGCTCCAGCTTTTCACGGGGACGGCTGCTTGGTTGGCTGAAGGAGAGCTTAGTTTGCTCTAAGGGGGTTTTCCAGAGCAAGAGCTAGATGTACTGAAGGGGAAAGGAGGACAGCCTTCCATATTCCCCAGACCCCGTTTTTCTTTAAATGACCAAATTGGTGACAGCCCTATTTTTAAAACACAAGAACTCATAACAGTCCAAAGCAAGTGGTGGAATAGGTTACCATCCAAGGAGGTCTTATGCCCACTCATTTTTCTTCTACAATTAGCCATTTCGGGAGGGAAAAAGTCACAAATACATGAGTTATGTTCCTAAATGTATTTCTAAAGTTCTTAAGTTTTATTGAGCATGAAAGTTGGTCTTTCCCTGTGTTAAGGATTGAAGAAGCTATAGAACTAGCTAGTAGCTCAATGGTGCAAAGTCTTATGATTTAAACTTGACATTTGCAATTTTTTGCTGTAAAATATTACTTTCTTTATTTCAAGACTTTAGTTGAAAACCTCATAATTCCTTTTAAGCTCCATTTGATTGTCAATTGCACAACTCTCTCTAAAGCTTGGGGCTTATGATTTTCATACACACATGATTTATGCTTTCTGTGGCACAATATAATGTACTTTGGTGCAGCTCGTACTTATTTCCTCTTGCATCTTGAGAGCCTTCCCTTTTAGAGACTGGGCTTTTATAGTGAAGCTATGAAAGAGTTGCGACCTGACACTTGGTCTCCCTGGAGGATCTTTTTCGCTGCCACAGCCAACCTTCTGTATCACTCCATTTAATGCATTTTCAGAAAATGGTGATCTGGCTATCTACACATTTGGATACTACAATGAAATAAATTTTCACTCCTGGAGGTATCAATAACTGGCCCATTCATTGCCCCTCAAGTACAGGGACAAGCATGCAGAACTTGTTTTGGAAGTTGCAAACACTGAGATTTCTTTTAATCCACTTACTGTGAAAAAATCATGAAGCTAGATCTGCAATGGAGAAATCCCATCTTCATTTTATTAACAACATGCTGGATGAATCCGATGTGTTTTTAATCCGGAGGCAGAACTCCAAGTCTATCCAAGCTGCTAACTAGAGTATAAAATTTAAGTTACTGTCCTCCTTAAACAACAACACTTAAACTACCAAAATGTCACAAGGAGATCTTGAGTTTTTTGAGGAGAATTCACACAGGAAACATGTGATTTTGTTTATCCTAATTATGACTCATAAATCTTATTTGTGGATGCCAAAAATGAGAAGGAAATGTAGAGACTTTTAAGCCCTTTAAACATCCCTATTTGCAGATGGGACAACAGAGACTTAGAAAGGTTAAGTATCTTGCTCAATATTGCACACACACACAATGAAAACTTCCAACTATTCCTTATATACAATCATTATTCCTATCAAGCCATAAGCAGTGTAAATACATGAGAAAATAGCAAATGTTTTTGTCATACTTTGTTAATATTGTTCAAGCACTTAAACATTAAAGCTTTCCTACCCCATAAAAAGGGATTTTTTAAAAATCGCTGACTTAAAGTAAGAAAAAATGGGTGTTATTCTTTTTTCACTTATCTGGAAATTTTGAAACAGAATTAAAATTTTAAAGACATTTTCAGTGTTTGAAAGAACTGGCATATCTCTGTCACTTGCAGTTTAGGTTTTTCTAATTCTTCTTCCAGTTTTCTGCCCCCTTTATTGCCCATTTTTTGGCTTCTTACCGTCTCCTTCAGTCTCTGCAGGGAGGAAACTAAGACTCAAGAAGTTGATTTTGTCATAACTTGGTGAGATATTTCATTGAGGATATAAGACAGAACTCCAGATACAATGTAGTTTAATCATACTTACCCATGGCTTTCCCTTGTTCCTAGTATGATGAGTAATCAGGAATAACCTCGATTATATTGCCATGCCCTCCCCCAGGGGATCTTCCGAACCCAGGGATCGAACCCAAATCTCCCACATTGCAGGCGGATTCTTTACCATCTGAGCCACAAGGGAAGCCCATATTAAAAGAAGGAAAGGGAATATTTTGTCAGTTTTTAACTAATTCTGCTGAAGAGTTAGACGTATTTGTACATGAATCTGTCTCGGAGTTTCAGTGATTGCCTTAGAGGTTGAACTTCAGGATATGCCTGAATTATTAAGCCTCTGCCCCACTGGTGTGGCTAGGTTATAGGAGAGTTGAGTAAAGTGAAATAAAATTATGTCAACCAAGAAAAAACAAGTCTCCCAGAATTTTGAAAGTGGCTGTTTCAATCTACATCTAACCTGAAATTTCTGACAATGTGTGCAGACTCTAGCAAGTATATTCACCTTAAGGAAATTTCTGAAATCTAAGATGGGGACTACTAATGAAGTCTGAACTTTGATGAGCATGACCCAGTCCACACAACTTACCCACCCCAACCTGAGTTCCTGAGAATTTCAAAACCAATCATCATCAAAATAACTAGTACTCAGCTTATAACTGGGTTTCCCAAGTGGCTCAGTGGTAAAGAATCCACCTGCTAGTTCAGGAGAGGCAGGAGATGCAGGGTCAATCCCTGGGTCAGGAAGATCCCTGGAGGAGGAAATGGCAACCCACTCCAGTATTCTTGCCTGGAAAATCCCATGGACAGAGGAGCCTAGCATACTACAGTCCATGGGGATGCAAAGAGTCGGACACAACTGAGTGACTGAGCACGTATGCAAAACCATTGCTTAGAGAAGGACCAGGCGCTGAAAGAGAATGAAAGCTACTGCGTGACTGGTGGAATGCATGGGTGGTGATGGTTCAGGCCCTACAGCCGTCTAGCGGGGGCCTTGGGCAAGTCACCACCAAACAGGCACGGGCTGCAGTTTCCTGATGCCACCAAGGGGCTGGGCACATGGCTTCTCAAGGGCATGTGGCTTCTCAAGGTGAGGCCCTGAGCCCTCCAACTGCATCCAGCAACACGCCCCCAACCCCAGGAGCTCTCATACACTCTAGAGTTTAAAATGCTCTGACTAAAGGACCTACACATTTTCTTGTAAATGTGAGGTTATTAATCACTTATGCTTTAGCAATTTGAACTCTAATATTACAGTTTGAGGAAAAGACTTGAAGAGACACTGATGACTGATTTAAAATACTCCTTCAGACCACAGGAGTACTTCATTAGTCAAACTCGTCAATGACTTTCTTCTTAAATGCATTTGCTCATGAGAACTTCAATGGTTGTTACTATTTGCCTTTTTTTTTTTTTACCCTTCAGTGTTTTGTTTCAATACAGTAATAACCTATGGTTTTTTATATTCTCAGGTTATGAAAGCAGTCTTCCATTCTTTTTTTCAATGTATTTATATTTAATGTATTTTTTATTGATGTGTAGTTGATGTAACAATATTTTTTGATATAACAATATTTTTTGATGTAACAATATTAATATTAGTTCCAGGTGTACAACATAGTGATTCAATATTTTTATAGATTATGCTCCATATACAGTTGCTATTTGCTTTTCAGTTCTCACTCTACTATAATAGTTTTCTTTAACAAAAAATAATTTGTGGACTAAGAATCCTGTAAGGTAGCCTCTGCCTAATTTTCTCACCTATTTAAATTACTATGTCCTAACTTTAAGAACGGAGAAGGCAATGGCACCCCACTCCAGTACTCTTGCCTGGCAAATCCCATGGACGGAGGAGCCTGGTGGGCTGCTGTACGTGGGGTCGCTAAGAGTCGGACACGACTGAGCGACTTCACTTTCACTTTTCCCTTTCATGAACTGGAGAAGGAAATGGCAACCCACTCCATGTTCTTGCCTGGAGAATCCCAGGGACAGTGGAGCCTGGTGGACTGCCGTCTATGGGGTCGCACAGAGTCGGACACGGCTGAATCGACTTAGCAGCAGCAGCAGCAACTTGAAGAAATACCATGAATCCATATATATAGTAACATAATTTTTTTGCCGTTTTTACTTTCTGAAATAAAATGAAAACTTAAAATATCCCAAATTAATACTCTCTCAGGACTGTACAAGGAGCTCAGTTCTGTAACATCATAAAATGTCACACATCTACACATTTTTCTTATATTTAAACATTAATTAAAGGCAGATGAGGTATACTGGATTCCAAACATGCATATTGTCCTTTGGCAAGCAATTTTTAGAGATCACTTTTTCTACCCTGATGCCAGAGCACTAATTCTATTTTCTTGTTACTACCAGATTTTAATGACCCCATGGCATGCTGGACCCCATGGCGTGCTGCAGTCCATGGGATTGCAAAGAGTCGGACCTGACTGAGTGACTGAACTGAACTGAACTGAACCAGATTTTAAAATCCAACTTGTGAACACAGGGTGGGAAGGAAAGGATGGGATGAATTGGAAGATTGTAATTGACACATATACACTAACATGTGTAAAATAGATAGCTAGTGGGAAGCTGCATAAAGCACAGGGAGCTCAGCTCAGTGCTCTGTGATGACCTAAATGGGTGGGGTGAGGGTGGGGTGGGAGGGAGGTCTAAGAGGGAGGGGATATATGTATTCATATGGCTTATTCACTTCATTGTACAGCAAAAATGAACACAGCATTGGAAAGCAGTTATATCCCAATAAAAATTTTTTTTTAATCAAAGAGGCATTTCCTGCATGGAGCCTATGAGGTTTCTGTGATGCAATGTGTATCAATTTGTGTTCTTGCATGGTTAAAATGAAAGGCAAAGTACATGCCAAGCAGTCAGCAACTCGTTCTATCATGCTTAATATTGCTCATGGAGGAACAATATATCGTGTGCTTTCTGTATACTCTTGGAAGGTAAGATTTTTTTTTTTCTTGCTTGAGGGAAGTTTTTCTAAGAGCACATCTTTTTAATGGTATTCTTTCCCCTTCTCAGTGAGGGACTATTGATTGAGTGGACACCGCTTACTGTAGCTGTTCTGAGCTGCCAGCAGCTGAGTTTCCTGTGATTGATTTTATATAGCACCTTTTATACTTGAGAAATCCCAAAGCACTTAACAAAGCAGTGAATGAGTTTGATGCTGATAGTGATGGCGTAGGCAAACACCTGCGATGGCACGAGCCCACGGCAGCTCACATTGTTTCAGATTCTTTAACTCTCCAGAGGGCTGCTCTGTCAGGTCACCACCGTTCTTTCTGGTTGGCCTGGAATCTCCAGACTGGAAAGGACATCTAACCAACTTCTCACACATCCCTGGGTCTCTGAGCAGCCCTCAACCACTCAAGATGGATGAGACAGGCCACTGTGGGGGGCTTCCATGAGCCACTAATTCCCTAGGCCTCTCGTTCCTCTGCGGTTCAATACAGGGGTGAGATTCAGGGGTCCCATTCAGAAGTTCTAAGATCATCTCTGATTTCTTGAGTAATTACTGTGCCTCAAGTAGATACCCAGTGTTGTTTCAGGCCTCTGCTCTGGAGAGGGAGGACTCTTTCCTGCCATTGCCTGCATGCTCAGTCATGTTCGACTATGTGTGACCCCATGGACTGTACCCCGCCAGGCTCCTCTGTCCATGGAATTTTCCAGGCAAGAATATTGGAGTGGGTTCCCTGACCCAGGGATCGAACCCATGTCTCCTTCGTCTCCTACACTGGCAGGCAGTTTCTTTACCACTGAGCCACTTGGGAAGTCCTTAGTACTAGTTAAGTGCCTAAAAGAGCAAGAGGACATCTCTGGAAATGCAGAGTGGGCTGCTGAGAAGAGAGCCTCACTCACTTCTTTAGCTCTAGCCCAGTGCTTAGCACGTAATCACCCTTCAGTGAATGTTTGTTGAGTGGATACATG
Organism: Okapia johnstoni; assembly: GCA_024291935.2. Lineage (NCBI taxonomy): Eukaryota > Metazoa > Chordata > Mammalia > Artiodactyla > Giraffidae > Okapia > Okapia johnstoni. The sequence continues at coordinate 84,398,155 of CM044307.1, forward strand.
AGAATGCAGTGTCTCTTCTGTGTCAGAGAAAGACAAATTTCAGTCCAGAATAACGGGTGTTCACAGCCGAGCACTAGTCTGTCTTCACAGTGAGCATGCAAAATAAGCCAGCCTTGTCCCCATAGAAACCGCTGAAGTGGGACAAAAATAATGCCCTTGGCTTTCTCTACCCCGCTTCCTGAAGTGAGAAGCTAAAGTTGCATGTTTTACCTGCAGGTTTGGGAGGGAAAGAAGGAGAAAACTGACAAGGTGAGAAGAACAGACATTAAGCTCAGGGGGAGGACAGTGGTCTGTGACCCTCCAGTGAAGTGAATTGGTGGAAGGAGGTGTAAGTCTCAGAGTGTCAAGGAGACTGTCGCTGAAAGAGCAGGAAGAAAGCTGAAATATTCTTCTTAGGCATCTGGGCTTTTGTCATCAATGGCCTGAGTTTCCTAAGTGTCCCTCACAGGGATGGGGGCTGGTACTAGGGAGGAGAGAGAAAGAGGAAGCCGGGCTTAGTTCTCTAGCCCCACACCCCTAAGGAGGGGACTTAGTGGCCATGGGAAGGCGACAGTGCGAAGAGCTGATGGGGTTCCCCAGAGCTCCAGCTGGGAGCGGGTTTACACCCAGGTGTCTGTGTTTCATATGTCTGATCATCGAATTCATTCAGTTGCTCAGTCGTGTCCGACTCTTTGCGACCCCATGGACTATAGCACACCAGGCCTCCCTGTCCATCACCAAATCCTGGAGCTTACTCAAACTCATGTCCATTGAGTTGGTGATGCCATCCAACCATCTCATCCTCTGTCGTCCCCTTCTCCTCCTGCCTTCAATCTTTCCCAGCATCAGGGTCTTTTCCAGTGAGTCAGTTATTCACATCAGGTGGCCAAAGTATTGGAGCTTCAGCTGCAGCATCACTCCTTCCAATGAATATTCAGGAGTGATTTCCTTTAGGATGGACTGGTTGGATCTCCTTGCAGTCCAAGGGAATCTCAAGAATCTTCTCCAACACCACAGTTCAAAAGCATCAATTCAATTAGTTTGCTCCAAAGAAAGAGGCACTATCTAAGTTAAAATGATGGTTGCATTCCTCTCTGTCTGTGCTTTCTTTTTGTCGTGGACATGGCCATAGCTTTGAAATTCATCTCCCAGCCAACAGATCACTTGTTTTGCCTCATGTGGTGGACTGACATAGTGTATCTCCTTTGCTCTTCAAGTGGCCTCAGGGAGGCTGATGGTATTGTTAACGCCCATTTTACAGATGTGGAAGCTGAGGCCCAGAGAGAGGTTAAGTGACTCAGCCATGGCCACACACCTAGCAAGCCGTGAAGCTGGAATTCAAATCCAAGTTATTAGATGCCACATCCCACTCATAGTCCACTATGCCTTGCTGTCTCCATCTCTAGTTAAAAAAATAAATAAATACTGCTTGAATAAAAGGAAGTTTATTGTTCTGATGTCCTGGTATTGGAAGGATTCGTTGTGAATGTTTATACTTTATTTCTGAGCTCAAACCACAAGGCTACTCTAAGCTATCAGCTAAAATACACTTCTAAAAAAATCGCAGGCCTCCCTCTTCTTTTTGGGAACAGAAGCAAACACGTATGATTTTCATCCATAAGGTTTGTGGCTGTGTGTACTGACACCACTTGAGGCATTCTTTCCCTGGAGACCTCAGTAGCTCTGAGATGAAAAGGCTGGACTGAGCCAATGTGGTCCCAGTCCCCTGCCAGCACCAAGGTTCTGTGATTCTGGGCTGATGACGGTGCAGTGACCTCTAGCTAAAGAACAGGGACAGCCTGGAATGGCACGACTGGCAGCTCAGATCCACACTGGCCTACTGGGAGCTGATGGTTGTCAGGCACTGTGCTACAGCTGGGCTCAGGTACACACAAAGGGCATGGATCCTGCCTTCAAAGACTCTGGGGTCCATTAAGCCCCCCACAGGGGCCTGAACAACATATTCGTGTTGCTCAGATGTTTGTATTTCATTGGACAATTTTAAGATGTGTTCCTTGCCCACATAGGAATAATTTAAAGAATGTCTATATCTGACTAATCGTTGCTGATAGCCATTGAAAAAAGCAGTCCTATTTAAATAGACTTTGAGGAGACCTGAAAAAAACATGGTGTTATATTCTTGGAGGCTGCAAAGAAAAGCAATTCCAGAGACTTAAAGGGTGAGGGAATAGGCTGTGCAGTCGAACATGAGGATGGGTAGGGCCTCTGGCGTCTCTGGCTGACATGAGTGAGCTGAAGGACCTGATTAAGAGAACCAGGGCCCACCTCGTGGGGGCCTTGGATGGGGGGCCGTGGATCGCATGACAGTTTTGTTTGGAAGAAAAGCCAACCAAAGTCACAGGGAGTCCTGGCAAGGCCTAAGGAGAGAAAGCTGTTCCCTTGGAGAGAGTGGCATTTTGGAAAACTGAAAATCGCTTCAGTAATATTGTATGCGAGAATCTTCGTAACCGAAAAGAAATGAAATAAACCTCTCAGTTTGCAGGCTTCTTCAATATTTCACAAATCACACAATCATCTCCAGCTTGCGACACGAAGACAAATCCACACGACAAACCTTATGGAACATTAGCGGTATCAGGATAAGCTACGTCTGCCGAATATCAATGACACGATCCCTTCTTGCTACTAGTGTGGTTGACAACGTGAGGCAGAGGGTCCATTTTTTTTTTTTTTCCTGTTAAAAATGGAAATCGGTGTTTGAGTATTCCATGAAGTTCTTCAGGTTCATTAACAAGGTCAAAATCAATGTTATTTTACTGTTTGGAATCATTTTTGGCGGAACAATGAAAAGAAACCATAGTCGAAGTAGTCTTAATATAATCATTTTCTTTTCATTGTTCTTTATGGGAAAATAATTTGGCCCGAAATTTAGTGGTCCCTTCAGGGAGGTGATATCTTTAAAAAGGTGGTCTGAAGGACAGGTTTTACTGTACTTTAATAGGCTGATAGATTAATATAAATCTTAATATTCATAATCTTTACCATTTCTTTTCTCAATATCTGCTCTATCTATACATCTATTTATAATGTATGCTTCAAACACAGAGTATACGTGATTTTTATTGAATATGCTGATGGCGCTACAGGGACAGCCACTTGACCTAGTTAAAAAAAAAATAGTGAGAGAGTGAGCCAAGGGTCAAACTTATAGTCTGCAGCTGAAAACAGATTTTTGCAGATAATGCAATGGCCTGAGAGCACGGCTGTCCTTGCAACTTCGCCATGTGCTATTATTTGCATAAATAATAAATAAATATGTGCACCCTGGTGCCAAAGGTTAGCTGCAAGTGATCATGATGGAATGTGGACTTATCGCCTAATTTTTCTACCAAACCATGGAACATTTTCTACCTTCATATGCCCACAAAAGAAAATCACAATGATAAACTAAAGATGAAATTTACTTATTGCCTAGAGAAGAAAGCATGCATTGGCTGACATGAATAGAGAAATATGTATTAATTTATCCTTATGTGATTATCTAAGGAGAAATTATCTAATTAACTGATTTCAGTTTTATTTTGACTCTGAGATTACTGGTTGGCCTGTCAGCTTGTCATGTCATAAACATTGAAGGAATTAAAGAATTTTATATATGTGTGTGTGTAAAACTGATATGATACATTAAAAGATGTATATTATAGAAGTAATACGTCCTCATTATGGAAAACTTACAAACATTTGAGAAAAACCCTACATATTCCCACTACCCAGAGATAATCCTGTGAACCTTTCTCTCCTCTGACTGTTTGACACAGTTCAGAGCATCCTATACGTGTAACATTGAAAATGCATTTATTAAATTCCACTGTAGAATGTCACCATTTATCTCACTGTTTTCTATTATTGGATGTTTGTGTGGTTTTTTATTTTTGTTTTCCTATTGTAAATGTCAAAGAGAAGCATTTTTTTACCTACCTCCTTGTTTCCACTTCAGATCTCCCCAGGAACTGGTCCCAGAGACAGAATTACTGGATTAAATGAAGTGAACATTTTTAAGGCTTTTGATACATATCACCAAATTACTTTTCACAAAGCTTTGACTAATTTGTAGTATAAACTTATTTCAGTGAACTTTGATGTATTTCGCTTACATTATCGAAACACGGTGGTTTCAGCTTTCCAAAGAGGTGATCTCCTGTGATCTGTCCTGGACTTGGTGGTTGGTCTGAATGGGGTGCAGGGAAGTGTTGCCTTGGCCTGTGCGAGCGCTAGTTCTTCTGGTTCATACCTGTTCCTGTGAAGGTAGTTTTCTTTTTAAAAATTAGATGGCCCTCAAAAATAGTGTATAGTATTTTAAATATTAATATTTTTAAAGAGAAGATAACGGCTATGCATTTTCTTCACCTTCATTTTTTGTAATGCGAAAAACCCCTGGAATTTAATATTAGAAAAATTGAAACTTTAAAAGTATTTATACTCCCTGACCCACCCAACTTCCAGTTTTGTTGGTTTAAAAGATTTTAAAATATTTTTAAAATCTGCCAGTACTTCAGTCCTCTAAAATAAACATCTAATGCTCTCCTCCTGTCCCCTCTGTTGACATGGATGTGGCTTTGTGTCTGCTGATACCACACCCTGTGTTTGAAGGCTGGGCTCTGGGAAAGCAGAGAACCGCCCCTGCATTTGTAGCTCCTGCATCTGTGCACACTGGGCACCCAGCACAGGCTGTCTGATATGTTCACTGTGCTTGAAACTGTTTAAACCTACGATGTCCTTTAAACACTGCTGGCTACTCCAAGATTCAACAGTCTGGATATGTGTGCATTCCCACCTCTCGGGGTTCTTTGCTTCCTGGATTTTTAATTGGCAACAAAACATGATTTCTGAAAAGCAAAAATAGACGTTGCAGGCAGGTTTCTTTTGGGGAGGACTCCCCAAAAGAGTTAGGCTTGGAATGGCTTGGAATGACTTTTTACTGGAAAAAGGAAAGAATGAAAGTTCTTAAGTCAAAGAGAAGCTACCTTCTCAGAACTTGGCCCAGCATTGACCAGGGCTGTTACTGGAGGTTCTGGCTGCTTCTCCCTAAGGGGAAGTTCTGAAAAAAGTGAAGTCTAAGGACCCAGGAAGAGGCTCTGAGGGAACCAGCCAGCATTAAAGTTTGCTTGCCTTTGTCCAGAGACTGACTATATATATATATATATATATATATATATATATATATATATTCTCTATATATAGTATATACTATATATAGTACATTAGTCACCTTTATTTTATTTGAAATAGATCCTTTCACTCTAATGCAAAGTGATTTATAACTCTATGAAATACAGCATCTTTACCTGGAGATGGTGGGATATTAACAGGAGGAATACAAATATTAGTACTACCCCTCCCAAGCACGCCTTACAAAAGACATTTGCTAAGTTTTGTTATTTATAAAAATATATTTAGCTACCAACTCTACTGTCATTGTGGAAAATTGCACAAACCAATATATGTTAGTGAATAATTTTACATGTAGTTAATGTCTTTTTTGATTAAGAAAGTCTTTTAAAGTACGTATTAATTATGCATCGTATGTATCCTGGGTGACTAAAACAGCTCTGTGAATAGAGACCCGCCAGTTGTTTTGTTAAAATAACAGAATGCAGCTGTGATTTTTTTTTTTTAAATGAATGTGGCATATCTGGGAGAGTTATTTTTTATCTTTTAAAAGGGAGGGATGAAAGTTAAATTTTTTTTTTAAGCAAATATATTTGGAGAGAAGAGCATTAGGCTACACAAATGTGTGGGATATCATGGAGTGAAGGTTGTGTTTTGTCTGAAATGTTTCCTGGTTAGGACTCTCAACTTAGTCATCTGCAGGAAACGGGAAGACACACACGCCTTACGAGAATTTTTTTTTTCCTTCCAGCTGTAATTGGAACCATTACCACTGTTTTCACATTTAAACTTCTCGGGTTTGTAAAATTCCAAGCAACCCCCACCTCTACCCCTACCCCTAAATGATAAAAATCCACATTTGAAGGAAGTAGTTTTAAGATCACACTCGAGTTTGGTCTTTGCCCCTTGGAAATAAAAGGGAATATTATCTGTCAGAGAAAACACTTTGGAAGTATCTCCCTGAAGCTTTTTTTGACTTTTCAGGGTGTCTGTGGGGAAGTCCCATCTGTGTTCACGGCATTGTGGTCCCTTCCGAGCCGGAGGTGGTGGCTTTGAATGGGGCAGCGTCACCAAATCTGCATGAAAATTGGGAATTGTCAAAGTAATTTGCCACTTGCGGGCTCACTCTCTATGCCTTTTGTGTTCTGATCAATAAAAACTTAAATCCTTTACCCAGTTTAGTAACAACCTATTCTAAACCATTATATTCTCCCTAATCTTCTCCAGTTCTGGTTGTACAGCTATCCATTTTCAATGATATTCATTTTAAAAGGTTAACAAACGAGAAACTAAACCAACCATACAAATAACAGCCCAAAGAACACTTTCCAAAATGTGTTGCTGTAGTGCCATTTCAAATTTAATGTTCATGCAGAGAAAAGCTAAAGGCCACCAAACCAGGTGGATAAAATAGTACTGCATTTTATGACTCCTTCTTAAATGAAATCTCTTAAATATTGCTAATGAAGCCAGCTCTCCCACACAGCCTTGTCGGCGCCCTTTCTAGGCTGGTTCAGTTCCATTTCCCTGTCTAGCAATTTGCCCCAGGCCCCTATTAAATGAATTATCACGGCCCCTAAATCATCTCTGCGGGGGTTTCCTCTAATCCCATCAAGACACTTACACTCCCTTTCTTCCCTCCTGGTGACATAATGAATTATTGTTTCACGGGGAGCAGTTAAAGAGGCCCCTTTGGAGGAGTGGGACGTGCTCCGGCCGAGGGCGGGGGTCGCGGGGTGGGTCCCGGCGCCTCGGGCTGGTACCCGGGTCTGACGGAGGGACAAAGCCACGCGCCGCCCACGGCCCTGCCGCCCCGGGGTCTCCACCGAAAGCCACCCACTCCGGATGGCCCCCTGTGCCCGCCCCCGGGGAGTGCCTCTGGGAGCCCAGGAACGCGGGGCCAAGAGAGAATATAAATGTTTTCCTTAACTGGAGGAAACACTGCACTCACAAACCACTTGCGGAATAGATTAAGCTAATTTATTAAACACAGTTTGCCTGCTGACTGAGCTGAGCTGAGCAATGGTTTGCATTTTTTTTCTTTCAAAAAACATTAATAAGAAGTCAGGGGCCACAGCGGCCCTAATCATGGGGCCGTGGCGGGGGAGGGCGCCCCGAGGGCTGGGTGTGGGTCCGAGGATGGCCGTGGGACCGGACAATGGCCAAGCTCTCCAGCCCACACACCGCGTCTCCGCAGGCCCGCTGGGTGCGGGGAGCGGGCTGGGCCTCCCGTGCGGAGGCGGAGGGCTCAGACCCAGGGATCCTGGTCCCCCGAAAGGGCCCGGTTTGGGTTTTCACATCTGTTTTGGAGGGACTCAGAGCATTCCACACGAACCAGTGGAGGACCCTCTGAAAGCCCAGTGAGCTTACGCACTTTTTGGAGATTTTGAAAACGTTATATTGGAGGACACGTGTGGAGTGGCCATTCTCAACCTTGTTTGGTGCCAACGACCCTCCTTTTAAAACAAGTTTGTTGTAATAGTTCTACCATCTTGCAGTGAAAGACTTGGATAATATCACCTACTGAAGCACAAGGTTAAAAAAGAAAGGAAAAGGAAACAAGTGGAAGAACAGGTAGGAGGAAAGGGGGGGTGGGCGGAGGGAGGGAAGGAGAAAAACCAAGATGACCTGACTGTAAAGAAGAAAAACAACAAATAAAATGTAACAAAATGTGCGTTTTTTCCTTGCGGACGACTGTAAAGTAGTCAAATTCTTGCACTACTTTCTAATACATACATTTTAAGAGGAAACTGTTCAATTGATTGTTGTTGACGCTTTTTCTTAAGAACTGACTTTTTGCAATAAGGCCTAAATAAATGTATTTGTTACCATACGTAGGATGTCCCAGGGTGACAGCTGTGCATGTTGGAGATGTCCCAGGAACATGAAACCCATGAACTATACCATGGTCAGTGACATGATTTTCCAGATTGGTGAATCAGTTCAGTTCAGTTCAGTTCAGTCGCTCAGTCGTGTCGACCCCACGGACTGCAGCACGCCAGGCCTCCCTGTCCATCACCAACTCCCGGAGTTTTCTCAAACTCATGTCCATTGAGTCGGTGATGCCATCCAACCATCTCATCCTCTGTCATCCCCTTGTCTTCCCACCTTCAATCTTTCCCAGCATCAGGGTCTTTTCCAATTAATCAGTTCTTCGCATCAGATGGCCAAAGTATTGGAGTTTCAGCTTCAGCATCAGTCCTTCCAATGAATATTCAGGACTGTGGTGAATAACTTAGTATAGTTGCAGACAAAACTGTACATGGTAGTTTTGTATATCTGGAAAATTCAGTGTATGTTAAAGCTCCATAAAAATACTTTGTGTTTTTTGTGGGAAAAAAGAAAGTTCCCACAACCCTACGACTCTAGCATAAGAGTTTTCATTTTTCCATGTTTCTGTATCTTGTAGTTTTTTGTCCAGATCTTTATGTATTGCATACTCAGTTTTTTACATTTCTTTTCTTATTCTCTGTTAGGAGTGGGTTCTAACTTATATTTGTTCTTAAGCAAAGTAATTAAAATGGTAACAAAGGGATTTCAACACAACTTTACCCAAGTGGGCTGACAAGCTAAAATTTTCAGTGTAAATGTCATTTGCTCAGTCATGTCCGATTCTTTGCGACCCCGTGGACTATAGCCCATCAGGCTCCTCTGTCCGTGGAATTCTCCAGGGAAGAATACTGGAGTGGGCTGCCATTGCCTTCTCCAGGGGATCTTCCCAACCCAGGGATTGAACCTGGGTCTCCTGCATTGCAGGCAGATTCTTTACCATCTTAGCCACCAGGGAAGCCCGCCCAAAATTTTTGTAAGCCTTTAAAAAAAATTATCACTGTAGCAATAAGGTAGGACTATCATTAATTTAACAGCTCACCTTAAAAAATCCTGATACATTTGCATGAGTCAGAAGTGTAAGTGGGTGACAGGTTCTTGAACTGCTGATTTAGAAAGTCCTGAAGTTGTGATCTGGAGCACTTTGGCTTGGGAGACCTCAGCCTGAGGTCTGCGACTTGAGTTCTGCTGGAAAGCAGGGCCTAGAGGGTGGAGAAGAGGTAGAGAGGCCATCTTGGTTTGTCTCTGGTTTTGAAGGGTGCCGGGCCAAGTGTGCTGGGCCGACTGGGCCATCAGCTCCTCATTTGAAGTCCGTTACTTCTGTTCCTGTCCCCATGATGTTGCTGCCTCTGGATTAGTTAGATCTCTTCTGGGGACCCAGTAGGATCTTTCCAGTCCTTTGTCCACACCCCAAGGAAGCCTCAACTGAAGTTTGATTTACGACTGATACCTGCTTTTCTGTCTTCTTAAGTATTGTATAGAACATCTTTGCTGGGAATAAGCGTTATCTTTCAGCAGCTTGATAATAATGATGGCTACCAGTTACTGGGCATTTTGTATGTGCCAGGCAATGTACACTTACATCATTAAGCTTCTTAACGATGAGGGATCTCATTCCCTGAGCAGGAATCAAACCTAGGCACCCTGCACTGGAAACACTGGGTCTTAGCCACTGGACCACCAGGGAAGTCCCGAGGTAGGAATCATTATTTTCATTTTGGCGGTGAGAAATGCACAGAGAGGTTAAGTGTCTTATCCAAAACACAGATTGGCCGATTTTCACAGCCCAGGGTTGTTTCACTATTTAACACTCTGCATCCATTTGAAACTATATAAATTTGAGCAATATGAAATGACATCCCCAGACCCCAAGCTCTGTCTCTAGTTTAGGAAGACAAGAAAAAGTGAGCAGAGAGACTCCAGGGCTTTCCCAAAGCAGGGGATCTTCCCAACCCAGGGACTGAACCTTGGTCTCCTGCATTGCACAGTGTGGCTGCTCCCAATGACTTCTCCTTGATTACAGGACAAGGTGTTCCTGGAACAAGCGAAGGGCAGAAACTTGAAAACCTAGTAACAGGAAATGATCCTAAAACAGTGAAGCTTAAGAGACAGGTTTGGCATATTTTCAGGATGTAAAATGTCAAACTCAAAACATAAGTGGTAGCACAAAACCTGTCACCAAACCACTGGGTGACTGTAATTTAGTTGTTTAATCGCCCAGTCATGTCCAACTCTTTTGCAACCTCATGGATTCAGATTTTCCAGGCAAGGATACTGGAGTGGATTGCCATTTCCTGCTCCAGGGGATCTTCCTGCCTGGAATCAAACTGTTGTCTCCTGCCCACGTGTCCTGCATTTCAGGCAGAGTTCTTTTTTTTTTTTTTTAACCCCTGAGCCACCGGGGAGCCCAATAATTCAGTTAGTGAAGTAAATTTCTTCAGCCTTTGGCTGCATCAGTGTTTGATGAATAAATATGTAGTGATACTTTGTAGCAGCTAAGAATTTCTTGTACAAGAGAAAGAAGACCTGATCTTGTTTAGCATATGTAGATGCTTTTCAGCCTTCCAATGGAAACAATCAAGCCATGTTTTGCTTTCTGACTAAAGAATGATCTTGTTAAGCCCAGAGATCATTGACTTAAGGTCCATTTTTGGTAACAACATGTAGGATATAGAGGCATCCCAGGTCCACAATTGAATCAATGTGAAGTTTTGAACTCTTCCCTGCTCCTAAAATAAAAATGAAGGGCTAGAGTCTGAGGATGGCCTCATCTATAAACTGAGTCCCTGCCCTCGGCTAGCTCTAAGCCCATGAGTTCAAGGCCGCATCGTTGCTGTGGCCCCTGGAAATACCAAGGATCTTCCTGAAGTTCAGCTCCAGACTTCATTGCATTCCCAAGTCTCCTCAGTTCTAGATGGCAGGCACTACTCTCATTGTCCTGGCATCTGATGACCTCAAAACTCCAGGACTAACTGGGCTCTGGTTCAAGCAGATTTTCAGAAACCCTTTTTAAGGGAATTTGAAGATCCAAAATGTTTTCTTCTAGCAAGCTAGGTCAGTGTGCTTAGTTCTGCCAACCACATGAAAGACTAGACTGTGGGTCTGGTCACAAAACCCAGGATGATTTATTACCCGGGCAAAGAGAAACATTGCAGACCACACCATCATTTATCATGTAATTACATGTCTTTCTGGGAGATAACATGTGTGACCACAGAAGCAATAGAGAGCTGTTCTGCCTCTTGATCTGGCCTCAGTTTCCTTGCCTGCAATGGGAGAGGCGTAGGCAGAATGGTCTCTGGATCTCGAAGGGCTCTTGCGGCCCTAACATTGAGAGTCTGCAGATATATGGAGAGGTGTAACTCTTACACAGAAGTGGCCTTCTAGACCTATGGGACCACTGATAGCACCTCCCATCCGTGCCATCTGACTGCTGAGCTCTTCCAGGCTCGGTTTTCTCATCTGTTAAAATGGAAATGATGATTACCCTAAGCAGTACCAACTCTTAAGGGTTACTGGTATGTTTATTGAAGTAATGTACGTAAATCTCTGGAAAAGAGAGTCTCAGAAAGCATTCAACCTATATTAACTCTTGCAGTTATTGAGGACACCCCACTGTAATAGCTTTTTTGTGTTTTTTTTTGCTTATTCTCCTCCTTGTCCCCCATCTCTTCTTGCTTACTTCCACATTTACTCTTGTTGCAAAAGCTGTCTTCAAGAGTTAACCTTAAGGGAAGTGATGAGGAACCAGCTCTCAAGTACAGGAGTGAGAGATCCAGGACCTAATCCTAGATCTTGCTAGAATGTGAATCTATTGCCCTTGTCAAGCCTTATACATAGACACAAATTATGGGCTGGGGTGTTGTAGAGATGTTTAGGAACAGATATTTCTTTCGGGTACCTTCATTTTTCTGTGTTAGAACAAGGAGGATTTGAATTTTCCTTAAATGAATCTCTCTGAGGAGAACTTGGAATTCTTAGGTGGCTCAGTAGTAAAGACTCTGCCTCCCAATGCAGGAGACTTGGGTTCTATCCATAGGTTTGGAAGATCCCCAGGAGTAGGAAATGGCAACCCACTCCAGTATTCTTGCCTGGAAAATCCCATGGATGGAGGAGCCTGGTGGGCAACAGTCCCTGGGGTTGCAAAGAGTTGGATACCACTGTGACTGAACATGCACACATGCATTTGGGCAATCCTTGTGGAATGTCTCTCTCTCTTTTTTCTTTTGGTGATGTATTAGGAAAACGTGTCAAGCTTTTTCTTTTTCAGACATAAGTGTTGTTTACTTAGGCTACTTTACTTACATAGAGGTTGAATAAACATCTCTATGCTGCTGCTGCTGCTGCTAAGTCGCCTCAGGCGTGTCTGACTCTGTGCAACCCCATAGACGGCAGCCCACCAGGCTCCTCCATCCATGGGATTTTCCAGGCAAGAGTACTGGAGTGGGGTGCCATTGCCTTCTCCAACATCCCTATGAAGAACCCTTTAAAACATTTACGTTTTTTCTCTTTCCCACACACCTAACAAATCTTAATTAACGTCTTTGGCTTCAAAATATGCCCAGTCCATTTCCTGCTGCCAAGGCAGAGTCAGGGTTCACGTTGCCATATGCTGACAGGGACAAGGAGAGCACTCTTCCCGGTCCAGAAAGTGTCCTCCTTGGTCCCTGGGCGTTTGATGAAGCCCGCTTTCCCCATTTGCTTTGCAAATCCACTTTGTCTACACCATCTCCTCCTGGAACCAGTTTTCTCTGAAACAGAAAACTGGGAAAACAGTAATGGATACCTGATGTCCTCCTTTTTGTCTTATAGACCAAAATATCAGCTACTGGATGTAGAACATATATAAGCCATACTATTGCATATATTATAGAATGTTCTAGGTAATCATCTCCAGACTCGTTAGGATGTGTAGTTACTTATTTCTATGATACAAATGCAAGAAATACACCAGAGAACTAGCCCTGCAACATGAGAGAATCAAGAAAATTTGGAAACAAAATCTCAAATGTTTAGTCCAAGCCACTCCTTAAGTCATGCTTTCTTTACTGCTTTTGTCATAACAATGGAGTATTTTTCATCCTTTTACTTTTAGCCTCATTTACCAAAAATGCCTTGGATTGATGGTCCTCTTATGTTTGTCCACAGGTAATGTTGCTCCTTCCTCTTCTTTGTTTTAGAGAGGTACTCTAGCCACTATTTAAAGAACGTTGTTCTTCGTAGATGGAAATGAAGATAATAAAACCCACAAACTTAAAGTGGTGGACTTGGGGTGCACCACCCAGAGCCCCTGTTTAAGGCCAAAGCTGCTGTAAGTGCTGGTTGCTGAAGGCAATCAGTCACACGAATTCTTCTCCAGGAATTGTCATCTGCTATAGGGAGCTGCTTTTCCCAGAGTCACACTCCTCGCAGGGTCAGCCTTCATCTCGGGACTGGGCAGTGTGGGCACAGGGGGAGCAACAGTGCAGGACCACCCAGCTCCAGAGTCACTTTGGGATCAGCTGAGACCTTTGTGTTGAAAGCAGAGCAGTCAGCTTCTACCTATTCCTGTTGCCTTCTCTCCCCCTCAAGGATGACTCCAAGAGCACCCCCAATAAGCCTCCTGTGAGAAATCATCTCACAGACTATTTCCTGGGGAGCCTGACCTATGATACTTAGGCTAAAAATATTAGAAAGGATGGCACGCAGTATAGAGTGAGGGTCTTAAGTCCCCCATCTGTTTTTTTCCCTAAGAATCTGATCCTCCTTGGCTAAAATAGTTGAAGAACTTTGGGATAGCAATTGCAACCCAGGAAACCCAGAAAAAGATATTAAAATGTGTGAAAATGATTATAATAAATGAGAAATGCATTTTAGAAGATTTTTTTTAAAAAATGGAAGCACCAAAATATCACTTTAAAAATCAGACTTGTGGAAAATAAGAAATTTACCAGGGAAACTATTATTATTAGAAACTCAGAGACCAAAGAGCAATGTTAGGACCTTGATGTTTTTAGTTTTTTTTTTTTGGACATGAATTGCTTTGTATAATACATGCTTAGTGATTGAGGCAGCCACCTTATCATGGTCATTGAGGCTGAGGGGGATGGGAAGATAAAGGGACAACAAATGAGCTTCCGGTGGGAAAACTGAAGTACCAGTGAGGTCTGCCCCATGTGAACACCTCATTGGGACTATAATTTTTAAAACTTCTCCTTCAAAGGATTTATCTTATAACATTCAGTGACTATTTCCTTCAACACAGAGTTATAATGAGAATCCTTACAACTGATCTTGATAAGGCAGGATATATGTATCAAAATATGGAGTGAGACTCTTTTTTACTTAAAAACAAACCTTTACTGGAACTCTTTAGAAATTATTTTATATGCGTTAAATCTCAAAATGTTATCATTATAAATAAAAATCAAACAATGAAAAAGTGCATTAGAATAAACAGTTAAATCCCCTTCTCAGGGAGAGCTACTGTTCTCAGGCGGCTTTCAGACCCTTTACTCAGGTGATGCAGCTGTTCTTGAACTTACGCGTGTATTACGCGTGTATATGGCTTGTCTTTCCATTTGTTGTTGTTGTCGCTTTTTCCTTGTGTTCTCACATTAATAGAATCATACTACATAGGTGGTTTTGTAAGTTTTACACTTGTTTTGCTTAACCGTGTTTTATTAATACCCCTTTTAACCTACTTAATTCAAACCACATTGCACTGTTCTCAACTGCTATATTAGAATTAAATTTGATGCTACATTGATCCTACGTATGTTAGCTATTCTTGGGGATCATACTGCTTATCTAAGTGGAATGAATTAACTATTTCAGTTTTCTAATACAATTTTTTATTTTCTCAAAATGCAGAGAATTAGATTTTTTCTGTTGCCTTACAGACTAATTCAGTGGAATCTGACTCCAAAAATAATTCTTTTAAAAATAGCCAAGAAAAATAAAATCTAATTCCATTCTCAAAGTGACCTCAATATTTTCTTTGCTTTAGTATTATCCTGCCCTCTCCATGGATGTGTGTTTTTAAAAAAAAAAAAAAAAAGAATAGAGGGGAAGAAAACTAGTTTCAGCCACTCAATTTTTGTTCATGTTTGTTTTCAAATCCAAGAGGCCTTTTGTCAGCAGCAAGGTCTTCTCTCCTGCTCTATCACTGGTCTGTAAAGTAAATTGCAAAATGCTACCAAAGTCTGGCTACATCCTCATAGTGACTGTTTAAACCCATTACTTTCTCTTTTAATCAAATCACTGTTGTGTCAAAATATACGATTCTCGCCATGAATCTCCCCGGCTTGTTACAGGTCACCGGTTGCACCTTGAAAATGTTTGCTCTCCTAAGCGTCTTCTCTCCAGCCTCCAGCTAAATTGCTCCAGACCAAGCAGGATCATTTTTCTATACACATAGACCTCTAATTAATATATATACATAATGGCACTGAGAACCTGTACTTTACCAAGAGAGGAAGGGAAAATGCCTGGTCAGTAAGTAGGCAGGAGAATCGTTTAGATTATGGCAAAATGAGCATTTAAACAGATACAAGCATTCAAATTATATTCAGGGAAAAAAGAAAACCCTAAAGATTCCTTATCCATGAATTATTGAGATTCAGCCTTTATTCTTTTCTGCTTTACAAAATATTTTAAATAAAGCCACCAGAGGGCGAATAAGGGAAATAGTAATTATGTTTAAACAGCCAACACTTCACTAACATAAAATATTTGTACAGGCTCTTAAACATGAAGTTAAGTGCCAGAGGCTATTTTCATTGTTTAATGTATTAAGTAAATAAAAATGTATCTAAGATGTGGACACACAATTAGTTTTGAGTTATTTATCCTGGAGTTTGTATGGTTTAGAAAAACTCCATCTTCTTGGCTCCTGCTGTCCTAATGCATTTAACTTCAGCCATCAGCTATGATTAAACACCTGCTGTTGTGGGGAAACAAAGCACACTAATCCAATATGTATTTCTGACATCTTAAATATCACCCAGTCCCCTGACATCAGGCACAGCTTTTCAGCGGGATGGAATTCCAGAGCATATTTTTCTAATTTATGGATGGACAATAAATCAAAATTAAGCCTTGGGCAATGAAATATACATCAGTGCGGAATGAACTGACTGCAAACGAGGACCCTGCACAACCAAGGGAAAGGATATATTAATGGAATCCTAAAGCTGCAAACACTGAAAGTGAAAATTAAGGAAGTTTATTTCACATTTTGTCCCTGTAAAACCAAAAGGCAAAGACAGAGAATGAAAAGTTTTTTCTTTTTTCATGCACAACGCTGAAGAAGCACATTTAGATTTTTAGTCACTGTATTTTTAAATGCTTGCTTGTGGGTAGTTAGAAACCCAATCTCCACTGCTCTTTTTTTAATTATTATTTTTAATGTTTAAGAAGGATTTGAAATGCTTAGTGCTGTTTCAATTTCACTCTTCTGGAAGAGTGAACAAAGGCCGATGTTGACAGTCATCAGTTTCTGCTGGAAAAAGGTCAGAGGGCGAAGGACATCCTTCCCTCCCAGGTGGACTGGGCTGGGCTGGAAGCTGTCCAGTGCTGAACAAATCTTCTTTCTATTGCCCTCCAGCTGTCTCAGCACCTAGAGACAGAAGTGACTTTAAAGCTTTATTTTTATCAGAAGACATCAGGCACCCCATGTGTAAGGCTACCACCTGACTCTGGCCACCTTGCTTTGGCCACTTTCAGCTCTGGACCAAGGTCATCTTGGAGTTCCTCACATGGCTTTATCTTCACCCTTACTATTGCCAAGCACCATACATCTTCAACAGAACCTGCCAGGGCAACCAGTATATTTATCAGGAATAATGTTTGTGTTTATGGGCATGTCAGGATCCTTAACGAACATTATCTCTTGTATCCTCATAGCACCTCTGTTAATGGAATAAGTGGCAGATATTATTTAAATGTTAGAGACATTTATACAGAGCCATAACAAAATTGAGAGCTTTGTCTTGGGCTGCATGGCAAATGGTGAAACTGGAGAAAGGAATTTTACAAACTAGCTTCCAGTTCTAGATCTCACTCAGACAGCAAATTCCACTTCTCCAGGTGACAGGAGGTTCTTCAGGTTATTATTCCTAGAAAGTGAAGTCACTCAGTTGTGCCTGACTCTTTGTGACCCCATGGACTGTAGCTGCCACGCTGCTCCATCCATGGGATTCTCCAGGCAAGAATACTGGAGTGGATTGCCATTTCCTTCTCCAGGGGATCTTCCCAACCCAGGGATCGAACCCAGGTCTCCCGCATTGCAGGCAGACTCTTTACTGTTTGAGCTACCAGGGAATCCCTTAAAGGCACTTGCATTATACAGTCTAGTTTATTTTAATAATTGTGTTTTATTTAGTATTTCTGGCTGTGCTGGATCTTCGTGGATGTGCAGGCTTTTCTCCAGTTGTGGTCGGTGGGGGTTACTCTCTAACTGTGGTGTGTGGGCCTCTCATGACAGTGGCTTCTCTTTTGTGGAGTACGTGCTCTAGTGCAAGCTGGTTTCTGTTGCAGCGCACAGGTTCAATAGTTGTGTCAAATGAGCTCAGTTGCTCCAGGGCATTTGGGATCTTCCCAAATCAGGGATCGAACCTGTGTCTCCTGCATCAGCAGGCAGATTCTTTACCACTGAACCACTGGGAAGCCCCAGTGCAACACTTATTTTTAGAGATTCTTGTTCCTGGCTTACTAATTTACACAGTATTTGTCTATGAACAATTATTTCTATAGACTCATGTATTTTAAAGTCATATGTTTAGACTGAGAATATTTCAAATGATTAAAATTAATCTCAAAGAAGATTGTGTAATTTAAGAATTAAGTTTTCATGTATCTCAGAAAGAAACCAGCATGTTCCCTGGCCTCAACTTTGTATTTGGAAAACTCTACATGGAATAATACTTTAGTGATGTTTTAAAATTGATCTCCTTTGGGGTCAGTAATTACTGAAGCTGAAATACTTGTCTACTACAAAGCTTAAAAATGAAGCATATCTTCCCCTCTATCATCATAGTTTTCCTTTTTGTGTTAGTTTCTATTTCTTGTTAAAATCCTCAATATGACCGTTTATAGAAAATATGCATAAGCTTAGCAGGAAGTCCTTTGTACAAAAATGAAACAATATTAAATAACATTAGTTTCTGAGGAAATTCTTTATTCTTTGAGGAAACAGTTTTAAAAGACTGCTCTTTCGTTTTATTATCACAGTGCTGCATGTTGGTGATAGTAATAATAATGACAGAGGTAAGGTGATGGCCCTGTTCTGGAGCCTTTAGGTAAATTAAGCTTAAACAGTCCTTACAAGCAGACTGTGGGGTCTGTACTGCTGCCGCCCTTCTTGATGGCTGAGGTTGTGAACCTGGAGGAAGCGGTCTCTCACCAAGGCCGTGCAGTGGTGGATGGAGCAGAAGTGCAAACTCTAGCAGTTTGTCTGCAGAGCCTGCCTTTCAAGGACATCATTGTTCTACAGAATACTTTTATATAAAGGAAAGTTTTAGCCTTTATACGTTTAACTTTTAAACTCTGCAGGTTAGATTAACCTGTCTCCTGTAGATGCAGTGCTACTCTATAAATCACTGAAGGGAATGACTGGGCTGTTCATAGTCACTGTCACATAAATGATTACAAGTAGGATTATAATATAAAAAATGGCATTCTTAACATCTGGATAGTTCTCTATCCTCATTTTTAGCTCCAAAAGCTTAATCTTAAAAATATGGGCCAAGACCTAGAATAACTGGCAAGAAGTGGGGAATTTCAACTTTATGAATAAACAAGTTTAAAAAATTCTTTTGCTCATTCTTAAGTTAAATAAAGCATATAGTTTGGTTTATAATAGTCTTTTAAATTCTTGTCAGAAATTTGTGATTGCATCAGATGAGTTCATTAAGATTTTAAAATACACCTACTAATGAATGTGCATGTGTGAGTGCTCAGTTGTGTCCCACTCTTTGCAGTCCATGGACTGTAGCCCATCAGGCTCCTCTGTCCATGGAATTTTCCAGGCAAGAATACTGGAGTGGGTTGCCATTTCCTCCTCCAGGGGATCTTCTTGACCGAGAGATTGAACCCATGTCTCTTGCATCTCCTGCATTGGCAGGTGGATTCTTTACCATCTGAACCACTGGGGAAGTCCCATACTAATGAACAGTAATGTACAGTAACAATAGTGCATTAATTGTTGTAGTGGCAACATTTGTTTAAAAATAGCTGAAACAAAATAAAATCTTTACCACTAATTTTTACCATTAGTATATTCCATATTTTTTAAAATGTATAAATTTAACCAATTTTCATTTGAGGATTTACCAGGGTGTACCATGCACCATGCCAGGTTCTAAGGTTCAGTGCAAAAAGACAGATATGATCTCCCTTGTGGAATTTATCTTCTAGATGTGGAAAATCCTATTCTTGATCATTAGGAAAACATCATGAGAATAGTTGAAGAGCAAATAAAATGAAGAATTGTTCCCAACTTAAATAAGAGTTTTCTTTTGATATTATAATCCATATAATATTCCCTTGAAAAATAGTCTTAAGTTCTTTGGTGTAGGTTACAGCTTCCTCATTTCCTGTTTGCAAATTCCTAACTTCTGCTCATTTTCCATCGTTTCCTGCTAAAGATTCTCCTGGAGGATGCTTGGCCCATCTGTTACTCTAGCTCTGTTTTCTCTTATCTGTCTCTTGGCTGAAACTCATCAAATCCAACATTTAGGTTATATTCCCTTTTTTTTTTTTAATTGAGGTGAAATATATGACATAAAATTAACTATTTTAAAGTAAGCAATTCAGTGACATTGAGTCCATACACAGAGTTGTACAATTACTTCTATGTAGTTCCAAAGCATTTCCATTTCCCCACAAGTGAGCCAGTATCTATTAAGCAGTTTCTCTCCTTTTCCTGTCCTCCCAGCCCCTGGCAACCATCCATCTGTTTTCTGTCTCTATGGATTGACCAGTTTGAGATATTTCATATAGATAGAATCATTGCAATATGTGAGCTTTTGTATCTGGCTTCTTTCAGTTAGTTTATCTCGGTTGATCCATGATGCAGCACAAGTCAGGATTTCATTCTTTTTTATGGCTAAATTATATTCCATTGTATTCTATGCTGGAATTTGTTTGTCCATTCATCTATTGATAGACACTTAGGTTGTTTCTACCTTGGGCTTTTATAAATACTGCTGTTATTTATGTATGACTATTCTTTTTGCATTTTCAATTCTTTGGGGTCATGTTGGGTTTTTTTAAATAAACGTTTTTATTTTGGATAAATTTAGCTTTAAAGAAAAACTTCAGAGACAGTACAGAGAGTTGCCACCACCCAGCTCCCCCTAATAGTAACATCTTAAAGACTCATGGTACATTTGCCAAAACTAGGAAGTCAACATTAGTCAATATTATTTACAAACTCCAGACTTCATTTGGATTTCCCTAGATTTTCCACTAATGTCATTTTCCATTCTAGCATCTCTTCCAGGATTCCATGTTGTGTTCAGTCATCATGTGTCCTTAGTCTTCTCTGGTTTGTAACAGTTTCTGTCTTTCCTTATTTCTCATGACCTTAAGAGCTTTGAGGAGTATTGTTTAGGTA
Organism: Okapia johnstoni; assembly: GCA_024291935.2. Lineage (NCBI taxonomy): Eukaryota > Metazoa > Chordata > Mammalia > Artiodactyla > Giraffidae > Okapia > Okapia johnstoni. Next base: position 84,418,691 of record CM044307.1, read on the forward strand.
TTTTGTAAAATGTCCCTCAATTTGTGTTTGTCTGATGGCTTTCTCATGATTAAACTGGAGTTTGGGGAAAGAATGCCACAGAGAAGTGCTCTTTCCAGCACATCACATGAAGAGGTACGTGCTATCACCATGAATTTTATCACAGTCACCTGGCCAAGGTTGTGTCTGTAAAGGTTTCTTCACTGTAAAGAGTATGTGAAGGGTGACTTCACATACTCTCCTCTTTGAAATCAAGTCACTAAGTCCCACCTGCACTCACAAATCTACACATTATTTGTGATTCTTCTGTAAGAAATTTGTCTCTCCCATTTATTTATTCAGTCATTTATTCATGTCGGTATGGACTTGCGGACATTTAGTTTATATCCTCTTGAGGTCTTGTCACCAATATCTGTAAGAAAAGTGGTAAATGAGTGAGTGCAAGTTAAAGTGCTTTGAGGGCAAGAAGACCTTGGGTTTAATGTAGAATGTAGCATCCACAGAACAAGATGTACATTCTCACAGCATGGGAGGTTTGAAGATGATATTTACTAAGTAGATATAGAACACACTTTGGTGTTTTTATAGAAGGTTGCATCTAAATTTTTTAGAAGGTTTGTTAAGGCCCAGCTTTTCTGATTCCTTGTTTTGTGCCCTTATATTATTCCTTGCCATCAGATCTTTGCACACGGTCGTATTTGTAGTTATTAATTATAGATAAATAAAGCTGCTGCTGCTGCTAAGTCGCTTCAGTCGTGCCCAACTCTGTGCGACCCCATAGACAGCAGCCCACCAGGTTCTGCCGTCCCTGGGATTCTCCAGGCAAGAACACTGGAGTGGGTTGCCATTTCCTTCTCCAGTGCATGAAAGGGAAAAGTGAAAGTGAAGTCGCTCAGTCGTGTCTGACTCTTAGCGACCCCATGGACTGTACCCCACCAGGCTCCTCCGTCCACGGGATTTTCCAGGCAAGAGTACCAAAGTGGGGTGCCATTGCCTTCTCCATTATGCAGTTAATCAGCAGTAAAACTTTGAGTTAAAGATGGCAAAACAGAGCCGTGAAAGAAAGTGAAACTTGTCGTGGATAACGCAATAATCTAGTGATGGAACTGAAGGAAATAAACGTATTGTCTAACTCTCTGCCTTATATCAAGACTACTTAGAGCATTTGTTTGATTAGTATTTAGGTTTCTGATTTCTTCTTCTGTGGTACTTTCATTAAAGAATTATGTTGCTGTTATTGTTTTAAAAAATTAAGATGTTTAGTATGGCAATAAATTTATTTATATCCAAGAAGTAAGTAGCCAAATAAGAAGAAAATTCATTTTTGGAGTTTTGTTTTCACTTACTAGAGAACATAAGCAGATAGTATCCGTACAAAACATGCAGTCATTTAGTTTAAAGATTCAGTCTTTTTATTTAACAGCCCTACTTTGCATTTGAACACTTTATAGACATAATAGACATTGCTTTTTTTCTAATAAATTTTTAAATTTTTATTTCTTTATTTATGGCTACACTGGGTCTTCCTTGCTGCGTACATGCTTTCTCTAGTCGCGGGGGCTACTCTCCAGTTGTGATGCACATGGTTCTCACAGTGGTGGCTTCTCTTGTTGCAGAGCACGGGCTCTAGGGTGCTCAAGCTTCAGGAGTTGCGGCTTGTGGGTTCCAGAGCATGGGCTTAGTCGTTGTGGCACAGGCACCTATTTGCCCCATGGCATGTGGAATCTTCGCAGACCAGGGATCACAGCCATGTCCCCTGCATTGGCAGGCAGATCCTTAACCACTAGACCATCAGGGAAGTCCAAAGTGTTGCTTCTTATTGGACATATTTAGAGAGTAATATAGCCTTCAGTTTTGGAAATACAGCTTTTGATGTTGGAGCATGGTTGAGTATAGTTGAGGAAATATAGTAAGACGAATTATTATTTAGTATTATAAAATGTTGCACACAGGTAATATTTAGGGTATTTTTATTTTCATCAGTATTGCAGGCTAGATGACTTTCAAGTCTTCCTGCCACAAACACAGAGAAATTTGGGGTTGAATATATTTTTAAAATCCTTTTGAATGAAAAGATTATATCACAAGAAAGAAAGGGAAATATTCCAGGACCAAAAACGGAACAAGACAACAGAGTAATACATTCATGAGCTGACACTGGAGCTGCCCTAGGGCATACTGTCCATTTTAATATTTGAGTGTTAATACCACAGAGACAGAAGGAAAAGCCTTGTATATGAAGCAGGAGTTAGAATTGATATCTCTACAGAAATCTAGGACTCTCAGAAAAATAGTACACTAGAATAAAAAATCTGTCCATCAATACAGGAAAACCTTTCTATCTCAGCCTGGGTTCCAGATGAGAAAAAAGTCTCCCTTAAGGATGTGTCTGCTCCTTCTGCAGGCTTGGTGCTTAATTTATATTTATTGCATTACTAGGTACACCTAAGGTCAGAAATTAACATAAAAGTCGTCTAGAGTTGGTGATATTTCTGAGTCAACTTGCAGAAGCCAAAGCAAAAATCTCTTTGGAAGGACCATCTCTTTAGCCAGGCAAAACTTCCCAGATAAAGCCTTACAGAAGACGACTTCACAATACGAAGTTACAAAACATTTGTGTTAAAATCAACAAACATATTGTAAAGTAATTAGCCCCCAACTAAAATAAATAAATTTATTAAAAAATAAATAAATAAAATAAAATCAACAAACAGAACAATGGCAGATTAGTCATTCAAGAATTCAGGTAATAAAAAGACCTATTAAAAACTATGCAATGAGTTCGGTTATAAACATTGAGGACACAAATGGATGAATAAAAATAAGACAACAAAGAAAAGAAGAATTTGAAGAGACAGAGAAGTTTTCATAATGAAAAATATATCTCTTGAAATTGTATGCTCAATGGACAAAATATACAGCAGATTAGACATAGCCCAAAAGACAAAAGTGCGTGGAAAATTATCTGGAATGCATCATGAGGAGATTTCAAAAAGGTAACATAAAAATGATATTCAGAGACATGGAGTTTAGAATAAGAAAGTTAAAAATACATCCAACAGGATTCTCCTAAAGAGACTATAAACAACTGGTAAAGAGAAAAAATTTGAAGAGATAATGGCAATAATTTTCCAGGCCTAATAAAATAAATAAATCTTCATATTAACAAGTACAGTGCATCCCAAATGGGAGGCATAAAAAAAAATTCATGTCTAGATGCACTGTAATAAAATTGTAAAACACAAAAGTCAAAGAGAAAATATTTAATGCATTCAGAAGAAAAGAGATAGATAATATATAAAGGAACCACATTTAGACCGTCTCTGAATTTACAACAACAACAAAAATTTACAATAACAACAAAAGCCATAAGACAATGAATAATATCTTCAAAGCGCTAAGAGAAAGTAGCCACCAATCGAGAGCTGTGTGTACAGCTACCTTATCACACAAGAGTGAGGGGGGAATGGAAACATTTTCTGACAAACAGAATTTTCTACTGAAAGATCCTCAGTGAAAGATGAAATTGAACCCAGAAGGAAGAATTGAGACGAAGGACGGGTTGGGAAACAAATAAGCATATGAGTGAGTCTACAAAAGAACTGACACGAAACAACAACAGCAATTTATTGGGGGCATAAAAGCATGGTAAATCTAAAATATTGGAAATAGGTGTTGCTATATGGCAAGCGGGAGGTGATTATTCAGCGTTAAACTGTTCTAAGTTCCTTGGTGTGTTAAGGAGGCAGAGAAGATGCTGATTAACTTTAGATTCTGTTAACTATTCATGTCAGAATTTTAAGAATAACAACTAAAGTTGATTAAATTTATGTTTTGTTAGATATTCCTGTTATTTAATTAAAACAAACAAAAAAACCTCTCAAGAGGTACTGCTAAACCTGGTACAACTTCCAAATTTAAGGAAGTGTGGGAGTGGGGGCAAGAAGGCAGGAATGTAATAGAGAAAATTCAATCAATTTAGTAGAATTCAGAAAAGGAAAGAAGAAATAAAGAGAGAAAAGAAAAAAAAACAAGATAAAAGGAAAACACAAAATAAAATGATAGAAATTAGTAATTATAATAAATGTGTAATGTTTAACTAAAGAAATCATTAGACTGGATTTTTTTTTAAATCTAGCTATATGTTTCTTGTACAAGACAGCTATATATTCTTGTGCATGCATGCTCATTTGTGTCCGACTTTTAGTGACCCCATGAACTGAAGCTGGCCAAGTTCCTCTGTCCATTGAATTTTCCAAGCAAGAATATTGAAGTAGGCAGCCATTTCCTTCTCCAGGGGATCTTCCCGACCCAGGGAACGAACCCATGCCTCCTGTGTCTCTTACATTCGCAGGCAGGTTCTTTACCATTGAGGCACCTGAGAAGCCCCGTATATTCTTTTTTTACCCATATATTCTTATACATGTAAATTATTGCAGATTAAAAGTAAAAGAATAAAAAAGAAAGTTGGTAACTATATTATTATTGGATGAAATAGACTTCAAGGAAAAAGTATCATTAGGGAGAAGACACAGATGGACGTAGGGCGTGGGGCCAGCCATTTGAGGAGCTATCACATGACATGGAAGAGAGACTGTACATCTGAAACACACTCTTACTATTTTGTATGGTTCAAAAGGACAGAACCTGTATGTGAAAAGCATGGGAGGCAGGTATTGACTCAACATGTTGGAAGGAATTTTCTAACAGTTAGCTCTCTGAAATGAAATGCATTTGTCCCTGAAGGTTTTTAGGCCGAAGTGGTGGGGAAGCTGTGGAGGGGATGCGTGGGCTAAGCTAGATGGATGGTTTCCAAACCAGACTATGCATTGAAATCACCTGGAGAGCTTTTTAAGAACACACATTCCAGTGCCTCTTCCCAGACATGATAAGTTGATTCTATATCCTAGGATTCTGTCTTTTTGAAATATTCCCCGGTGATTCTGACATAGCTAGTTCAGAACAGGTCAATAGAACAACATGTGAGAGCCACTGGCCAGATGACCTCTAAAGTTCCCATGGACTGTAATGTTTGATAGTTTAAATAATCCCTTTGTAGACATCTACGTGTGAACTGGGGGTTTTACTAGAAAACTGGAGAGGTAAAATTATTGTTCCCCGGGTACAGAAGAATCATGGAGGCTAATCATATCTGTGAAATTAGATGTCACTTGGTGAACAGCCTAAGTGCTTTCTCCACTGTTCACAAGCTTTCCAGTAAATTTTGATGAAGGTAATGGATATGGACATATTTTCTGCTCAGAACAAATGGCCCAATAGGCCAACACAGCTTGTTGTTTACATCTCCAACATCCTCAGACTTCATGTAAGTGGACTCGGTTACAATTCTACAGCTCCAGAGCAGTGTGTCTAAACTTTTCATATGCATGCACATCACCCGAGAAGTTTAGTAAAATTCAGATTCTGATTTAGCTGGACTTGGCTGGAACCCAGGATAATAAGTTTCTAACAAAGCTCCCTATCTGCTGAACTTACTACTAGGCATTCAGGAACTTTCTCTTTAGACAAGATAAAGAGGGAGGCACTTCTGGTTTTCCAAAGACCTCCTTTAAACTAGATTATCATTTTGTGTTAGTATCTCTGTGAGTGAATAAGGAGGCTGAATATGCAGTATGTTGACTGGATTAGGCAACAGGGCGTGGGAGTTGATATAAAAAGTCCAAAGTAGAAAATGATGACATCTTGAAAACTTAAATATCTATGTCCACACATAAAACAAGATCACTGTAAGGACACGAAGACCTACCTGGCCCATAAGAGGACCAGAAAATTCTGGTCTCAGAGTGGATTTTTTGTTTTTATTTGCTTGGTTTTGTTTTCTAAGTTTTTGTCCTTTGATAAGTCACTTAATCTTTGAGAGACTGTTTTGTCTATAACTGGGATCTACTAACTAGGACTTTTGTGTGCTTTGTCATTTTTTTTATTTAGGTAAAATTTTTATAAGATAAAATTAACTACTTTGAGCGATTCAGTAGCATTTATTACAATATTATGCCACCATCACCTCTGTCTAGTTCCAAGATATTTTCCTCTCTCCAAAAGAAAACCCAAACCTGTTAAACAGTCCCTGCCTTTTCCCACCTCCCCTCAGTCCCACACAATCACAAATCCATTTTCTATCTCTATGGATTGACCCATCCTGAGTTTCATACACAAGGAATCGTTGTAACGTGTGACCTCTAATGTCTGGCTCTTTTTATTTTGCAGATTGTATTCTAGATTCCTTCATGATGTATCAGTACTTCATTCCTTTAAGGATTAGGATTAGGGTTAATAATACTCCATCATATACAAGTATCACCTTTTGTTTATCCATTCATATGTTGATGGACATATGTTAATAATCATATGTTAGGATTATTTCCACTTCTTGATTATTGTGACTAATACTCTGTGAATATTTGTGTCTAAGTGTTTGACTACTTGTTTTCATAATTTTTAAAAAATATATATTTATTTATTTATTTGGCTGTGCCGGGTCTTAATTGTAACACTCGGGATCTTCAATATTTGTTGTTACATGCGCAAGTTCTTTATTTGTGACAAGCAAACTCTTAGTTGCTGCATGTGGGATCTAGTTCCTTGACCAGGGATCAAACCCAGGCCCCCTGCATTGGAAGCACAGAGTTTTAGCCACTGAACCACCAGGGAAGTCCCCATAATTGGTTATTTTTAAATGTATCATCTCATGTAGTTTTCAAATTGGGTTGAAAAGAGATTAGTATTTTACTGACAAGAAACCAGCTCAAAGGGACTTACTCAAGGTTCACAAGCAGTAAGGAGCCCAGAAACTTTAAGCTTCTGACGAGAAGTCCATACTCTTTTAAGTTATACCATCGCTGGCTCAGCTGTCTTGAGAGTCAAAAAGGAAGATGTGTATAAAAATGATCAGCAGGCTGTAAAGCCTAGATATGTAAGTTGGTGTTGAGAGTCGGTATTCAACTGATGCTACAGAAATAGTTTCCTGCTTGCGAGGTCAGTGCACACTGTCTCTATTATGGCCAGAAGAGAGATTTTAGAATTGCAAAAGGTATAACAGAGTGGTTGGACACCAGCAAAGGAGTTTGACAAGGCTGTCACATCTGTTCAATATTTCTCCTGAAATGAGCATGGGTATTGCTGTTGATGGTTGCCATAGTGGTATTAAGGTTGGCAGAAGGAGATGATGTAATCTGGAGCAGACTGATGACATCCTGGCTGCTGAGTCTGTGGTTTCTGTGCTCGAAAAACTAGGACCTTAGACGAGGGATGATTTAGACGCTGATCATGGCAGCCAAGAGGCAGAATATTTTAGTGACAGTGCAAACTGCAAGTGAAGAGAAAAAGAGAGTGAAGGGTTATGCTGCCATGGGTTGTCGATAGGTAGTGAGAGCTGTGGCCCTCTGGCCTGTAAAAGAGAGGGCAGAGACTTCCTGTAAGTCCAGTGGTTAGGGCTCATGCTTCACTTGCAGGGGGCACAGGCTCCATCCCTGGTCAGGGAACTAAGATCACGCAAGCCACGTGGCATGGCTAAAAAATAAAAAAAATCAAAGAGGGAGCAGATGGCCTAGGCAGCATTCATGAAGGTGAGGTACAGAGAACCATGTGTCTACTGGGGAGCTGGTTGGCTTCACGTGATCGCACCTCTGGTCCATTCTTAATTCTAATCTAGTCTCAGGATCTGATTAGTATGAAATAGCTGTGAGCTGAGCCTCAATTTACAGACTTTTACCAAAAGAGAAGATGAAGATCCACACAGAAATGTGGCTACTGTCAAGCTGAGTTAGACCCAGAGTGATGACGACACTATCTCGTGAAGGAGAAGAATGATAGGAGGCTGGGAGAAGGCATCATCTGTTTCCAGAATCCTGGAGCACTTCCTTCTGAAATAACTCATTCTGTGTGTCTTGATTTCCTGACAAGTAAATCTTGAAGAACAGAACTGGCATTTATCAGGGCCAATACTACTATGTGTGGGTCTCTGGAAGGATTCGTGGTGGGGTTTTTGAAATCTGTATTTTTGAAGAAATCATTGCTATATTAGGGTTCTTAGAATCTTCCTTGAAAATCAAAATCTATCTTTATGTGACAGGTTTTTATGGCTCTGAAATGAATACTGTTCATTGTGGAAAACTTACTGAAATATGGAAAAGAGGAAAAAGTCATGCAAACTTTTTCAACTCAGAAATAGTCAATTAACATTTATAATTCCTTCTTTGACTATTTTATCTATATATTTGTTTTTATATAATTGGGTCCTTGCTTTAAGTTCAATTGATTTCATGCTTTTAAAAAAAATCACTTATTTGTACATATATTTCTGGCTACTTCTCTGGGTCCAAGGGTCATTCTAGGGGTTTTTTTTCCTATGGGATTTCTATACAATTCAGAGGAAAATCAGAACCTAGAATTATTTATCATTTCTAGACAGAAAGTGGCTCAGATTTTTGAGCAAACCACTGTCTGACGTAGTACGCAGCTGCTCATTTTCTCTGAATGCCTAAGTGGTGAGCCTGTGGCGAATTTCAGGTTCCTTTGGAAACCATAATCTGAAAAGCTATTTCTGCTTTGCAGAATTATGCAGAGGTAAGATGGGGAAACAGTGGAAACAGTGTCTGAGTTTATTTTGGGGGGCTCCAAAATCACTGCAGATGGTGATTGCAGCCATGAAATTCAAAGACGCTTACTACTTGGAAGAAAAGCTATGACCAACCTAGACAGCATATTAAAAAGCAGAGACATTACTTTGCCAACAAAGGTCCATCTAGTCAAGGCTATGGTTTTTCCAGTAGTCATGTATGGACGTGAGAGTTGGATTATAAAGAAACCTGAGCGCCGAAGAATTGATGCTTTTGAACTGTGGTGTTAGAGAAGACTCTTGAGAGTCCCTTGGACTGCAAGGAGATCCAACCAGTCCATCCTAAAGGAGATCAGTCCTAGGTGTTCATTGGAAGGACTGATGTTGAAGCTGAAACTCCAATACTTTGGCCACCTGATGCAAAGAGTTGACTCATTGGAAAAGATCCTGATGCTGGGAAAGATTGGGGGCAGGAGGAGAAGGGGACAACGGAGGATGAGATGGCTGGATGGCATCACCGACTTGATGGACATAAGTTTGGGTAAACTCCGGGAGTTGGTGATGGACAGGGAGGCCTGGCGTGCTGCGGTTCATGGGGTCACAAAGAGTCGGACACGACTGAGCGACTGAACTGAACTGAAGCATGGGAAGAGAGCTTCCCAGATGGCTCACTAGTAAAGAATCTGCTTGCCAATGCAGGAGACGCAGGAGACAGAGGTTTAGTCCCTGGGTCAGGAAGATCCCCTGGAGGAGGAAATGTCAACCCACTCCAGTGTTCTTGCTTGAGAAATCCTATGGACAGAGGAGCCTGGCGGGCCACAGTCCACAGGGTCACAAAGAGTCAGGCATGACTGAGCTACTGAGCGTGCGCGCACACACACACACACACACAACTCTGGGAAGAGGACCACATGGTACCCTTAGAGTGTGGTGGAAACCAGTGGCCTAGGATGGGGATAGATGTGGGGCTGGAGGTGGGAGGGGGAAAAAAAACCCAAACTAGCTGCCTTAGGATCCAGTAGATCTAGAAATTACTCTGAAAAGTCCTTTTCTTTCCTTCTGCTGGTCCAGCCCCTAAGCACATTTCCAAGTCTGTTGAGTCTCATTTTATCCTGTAAAATCTCCTGCATCCCTCTCTCTCTTTCTCTCCCCAGTTTTTACTTCCAGTCTTCCAGTTTAGACCTCACAGCCTGGCTCTTTGCTCATAGACTGGTTCAAGGCACTCCCCAATTGTAAGCATTTCCTATATCCAGTTAGTTAGCCTCCACTTCCTGTCTCTTGGAACTCCCTCCCTCAAACTCCACTCCCCACAACCCCTGTGAGGGAAGCCAGGCACCTGACTCCCCTGAGACCACCTCCTTCCATGGAAATTGAATAATGCTGACCAGCCCTCAGCTTCCTCTCATTTCAGCCCAAATGCCAGTCATCACCATCTGGGACATTCCAGTCCCAGCATATGGCACATGGAGATGGACCAGGGCTTCAGTTCTGTGCATCTAGTTGAGCCATCCACTCATCCCCAGACATCTGAGCCACCCCAGCTGAGGTCCTAGTCACCATCGAACAGAACACATCACCCAGGTGAGTCCTGCTCCAACTCCTGACCCGTAAGATAGAAAAAGATTCTGTGAACCTTTTATCAGTGCTTCTCAAGCTTTGCTGTGTTCAGATCACCAAGGGTCTTGTTAAAATGCAGGTTTTGATTCATTAGGCCTGGGGTGGAGCCTAATAATCTTTTTTTTAACAAGCTCCCAGGTAATAATGCTGTTGCTGCTTCGTAGATCATATTTTGAGTAGAAAAATGGACTGAGGAGTGAAGTGCCCCTTCAGGGCATATTATAGGTACATTTGTACAATTTTTCAAAGGGCTTTCACATCTGGATTGATTCCTCAAACAGTTTAATAAATTGAGAAGCATCTGCCATTTAGACAGTCAGTTTATAGCCGAGTTTCTTCAAGTGTGTTCTCTGGATCCACTTGCATCCATATCACCTGGATTGTATTGCATCTTAGTCTGGGGGAGTCAGAATAGGAGGATCAGGAACCACCATTTCCAACAAGATCTCCAGGTAATTCTTAAACACTTTCAAATTTGAGAACTACTGGTAAAGTAGAAAGGGGACTTAATTAAGAGAAGAACTGGCTTTTAGTTCTGAAAGTGAAAGTGAAGTCGCTCAGTCGTGTCCAACTCTTAGCGACCCCATGAACTGGAGCCCACCGGGCTCCTCCATCCATGGGATTTTCCAGGCAAGAGTACTGGAGTGAGTCACCATTGCCTTCTCCATTTAGTTCTGATGTTGGGTCCTAACGGCAAAATAAGCACCTCTTCTTTCTGGGTCTCAGTTTCCACATCTCTCACCTGGGGACAGATTGCTGAACAGTAACCATTTCTGTCTCTGATGTGGTGTGTATCCTGCAATCCCTCCTCCAGGCCAACTCAGCATCTCCCTCTCGTGTCCTCTCTGTACACTGAAGCTTGGAGAGCACACCCTCTGCCCCAAAGAGGACATCTGTGTCCAGCACCATCTTCTTCCCCGTTGCCTTCTGTGGCTCACCGAGAAGGAGGTATGATCAGAAAGCACGTAATGGGGAAAGTGCTGTTTTATTCTTGAATATTCTAAAAAGCAAATATTAGGGTAGGAGCCAGTGTCTCCTCCAAGTAACACATATCTGCCCTCGGTATTGTAATTAAACTTAAATCATTTCTTAAATTATATGTTTTAAATGGCAAATGTGCAGCCTAGAAGGTTTCCTCTTGCCTTGAGCACCACTGGGTAAATGTGTTCACGATTAAATTAGCATACCTTTGATTTTAAAAGGACTTTTCAGTGATCTTTTATGGTAGATTAAAAAGCAATTTACTAATTTACAGTTCATAAAAATTCGGTGCCCTCCTTGAGTTTTGTAAATCAATTCTGTGCTAACAAATGTGGCTCAAGCTCCAAATGTTTCATCTGGGGACAGCAGGTGTCATACACAACCTTAAGCTCACAATCACGTCATCAGTAAAACTATTTTGTGAGCTGCTTCTTCCTGTTCAGCAGAAGCCCCTCTTAGGAATCCCTTAACCTATAGTCATCAGCCTAGAGTCTGTACTCAGCGTGGGGGAGGTTTAACCAACAGGCCCGGCAGGACCACCTTACTTATTTGCCCATCTGTTCTCTATTCTCTTTACTATGGTGAGTAATCACAGTTGAAAGACGATTAGGTGAAAAATATTTTATATAGGATGGATGAACAGCAAGGTCCTACCATATAGCACAGGGAACTATGTTCAGTATCCTGTGACAAGCCATGATGGAAAAGAATATGAAAAAGAATATATATATATAGATACAGATATATAAAACTTGATAACTTTGTTGTAAGCAGAAATTAATACAACATTGTAAATCAACTATATTTCTGTAAAATTTAAAAAAAGAAAGACAATTAGAAAATGGGGTCACCTAAGGGCTCTTCCTCCTGGGCATGGCTCTCTAGCAACCCAGAAGATTAGTTCCGTACTGTTGACCCCCAGTATGTTCCAAAGAATACATGCTGATAATAGTAGTAGTGGTAGTAGTAAATTCAGGTAGGGTACTTACTGTGTGCCAGTTGTTAGCTTATTTAATCCTCACAACAACCCTGAATTCACACCATTTTTGATGCTTGCTTTTTATAATTGAATAACCCACTCCAGTATTCTTGCCTGGAGAATCCTAGGGACGGCGGAGGCTGGTGAGCTGCCGTCTATGGGGTTGCACAGAGTCGGACACGACTGAAGCGACTTAGCAGCAGCAAACTGAGACATAGATGAAATACTTTCCCAAGTTCTCAGAAGCAGTAAACAGTGGAGCTGAGATCCAAACTTAGGAAGTCTGGCTCCAGATCTTGTGCTTACAGCCAGTGTGCCTCCCTGCCCCCTCCCTCATGGCCAGGAGGAGCTTTCCACATGGACCTGCTCAGGTTCAGTCTGGTGATTGGTTTTCCAAAAGGAAGTAGCTATTACTTACACTGGGGGCAGGCAGCAAAAGGCAGCAGAGGAATGCTTTTAAAATTCAACACACATGGAGGAAATATCAGACATCTTGGTTCCCCCCTCCCTTTTTCCCTTTCAAATTTAACTGCAAACTATATCTCAGATTTTGACAAGTCAACTCAAGACTGTAACAAGTGAAACTGAGAGTTTCAAGCTAGTGATGGAGAATTGAGCATTTCCCCTGGTTCTTATGAATGAGTCTGGCTTGTTTGGAGTTGATCACTTGTTTGGAGTTGATCAAAGGCCCTGGGCCTGCTGACAGCCTTCCGTGGAAGCAAGACGGCTAATGGAAGGTACTGGGCTTACCTTCCCTATAGCGGCAGAGTTGGGGGCTATGGCTACAGACTGGGTGTTCTCCTGGCTTTCTCAGGGAGTTGCCAGCATGGAAGGAATTCGTATCATCATCGGAAAGCAGAAGAAAGAGCTGACCTGAAACAGTTCAAAGGAAGGCATTGGAAGGGGGGAGGGATGGAGATGTGCAGGCTAAATGTGGACGCTGGTGCTCCCTGTGACAAGCAAAGCCACAGTTGACCCAAAGTTATCCATCCAGGACACTCTGCAAAAATCACGTCTTTAAAATGGGAAATAATATAGAACCAGGTGTGCTTATTCACACACTTTTTTTTTCACCCGAGCCTCCACCCCCTATTCACATACTTTATTTTCTGGGGCTCCAGAATCACTGCAGATGGTGACTTCCAAGACGCTTGCTCCTTGGAAGAAAAGCTATGACCAACCTAGACAGCATATTAAAAAGCAGAGACATTACTTTGCCAACAAAGGTCCGTCTAGTCAAGGCTATGGTTTTTCCAGTATTCATGTATGATGTGAGAGTTGGACCATAAAGAAAGCTGAGCGCTGAAGAATTGATGCTTTTGAACTGTGGTGTTGGAGAAGCCTCTTGAGAGTTCCTTGGACTGCAAGGAGATCAATCCAGTCAATCCTAAAGGAGATCAGTCCGGAATATTCATTGGAAGGACTGATGCTGAGGCTGAAACTCCAATACTTTGGCTACCTGATGCGAAGAACTGACTTATTGGAAAAGACCCTGATGCTGGGAAAAATTGAGGCGGGAGGAGAAAGGGACGACAGAGGATGAGATGGTTGGATGGCATCACAGGTTCGATGAACATGAGTTTGAGCAAACTCCAGGAGTTGGTTATGGACAGGGAAGCCTGGAGTGCTACAGTCTATGGGGTCACAAAGAGCTGGACACGACTGAACGACTGAACTGACTCTGACTGTGCTTATTCAACTGTCTTCTTCTAGGCCTTCTTCTTTTTAAAAAATTATTCATGTATTTGGCTGTACTGGGTCCTAGCTGTGGCACGTGAGATCTTTAGTTGCAGCATGCAGACTGTAGGATCTAGCTCCCCAATGGGGGATGGAATCCATCCTGCATGAGAGCGCACTGGGTAGGTGGAGTCTTAGCCACTGGACCCCCAGAGAAGCCCACGGGTCTTCTCAAACCTGGCATATCTGTTGAAAGACAAATGCTTTGTTCCAAAGGCAGTTGCTTCATAATTGCTGAGTAGGAATGAGTAGGAGAAATACCTAGAAACTGGGATTCAAATTTCACAGACTCTTGTCATCCCTGAGTTTTGGAGTCCATTTTCATCTCAATTTTGCATTTCCTTTTTATCCTTCTCCCACCATGAAATGGGAGTTTGGGAAGCAAGTTGATGCAGCTTTTCTGTGGCAGCAGAACACCCCCCTGGGTGGGGAGAGACAGGGCAAAGCAACCTCAGGTCATGGGGGAGCCTGGAAGGCAGGAGGCTTTGTTCTTAAAGATGTCAGGGCCCCATAAATATCATGATGGCTCCACCAACATGCCTTGTAGGCTCCTAGCACCTCCTTTTCTTAAGCCATTCCTAGATCTTGGCCAATCCAGTGTGTCCAAGCCCTTTGGGGAGGTTAGAATGTAGGCCTGGGGAGTTGGAGTCTGGTCTCCTCTTAGGAGAATAAAAGGTCAATCCTCATCCCTGTTCCCAAGAAAGGTCATACTAAAGAATGTGTTAACCTCTGGATGTGGGGAGAGAGCAGATTAGCCAAGATTGTGTGTGCTCAGGCTCTCTCATCCCGTGGCCTCTCTCTCTTGCCCCACATTCTGTAAATAATGACTATGTAACAGCTGAGATCATTTGTAGCACTGTACATGGGCGTCATGAGGGACTCACTTGGTCACAGGTTTTGTGTGCAGTGCGGATATGTGAGCTCCACCCATACAGCGGTGGGAATTGCTGCTGTGTCACGTCTGTGTCCATTGGCTCTGCCGCAAGAGGAGAGAATATAACGCGAGGACTGCTCCAGCTGCTGCGTCATCCAGGAGAGAGGTCGAGTGCGATTATGTTGTGTTATGTTATGTCCATTGCTACCGCTGCTGTGCCAGCCAGGAGAGACTAAATGTGTCTGCAGTTCCTATGGCTCCTTGCATATTCTTCTGGCCTCTTAGCTCATGCCTTGCCTCCCCTGGGTTCAGAGAACCGTGCAGACGGTGTGAACAGCAGGACAACTGGCGCTGGGAACAGGATGAAGAGCAGTAGAGTTGGCATCACACATAGGATCAGTAATACATCGGACAGTTGCACTCATCTTCCATGCTAGTAAGGTCTTGCTTAAAATCTTGCATGCTAGGCTTCAGCATTATGCAAGCCAAGAACTTCCAGATGTTGAAGCTTGATTTAGATAAGGAAGAGGAACCAGAGATCAAATTGCCAGAAGTCGCTGGATCATAGAGAAAGCAAAGGAATTCCAGAAAAACATCTACCCTGTTTCATTGATTATGCTAAAGCCTTTAACTGTGTGGATCATAACAAACTTAAAAGAGATGGGAATACCAGACCTTCTTACCTGTCTCCTGAGATACCTGTATGAGGGTCAAGAAGCAACAGTTAGAACCCTGTATGGAACAACTGATTGGTTCAAGATTGAGAGAGGAGTATGACAGGGCTGTCTGCTGTCACCCTGTTTGTTTAACCTATACACTGAGTGCGTGAGAAATGCTGAGCTGGATGAGTTACAAGCCAGAATTAGGATAGGCGGGAGAAGCATCAACAACCTCAGATATGCGGATGATACCACTCTAATGGTAGAAAGTGAAGAGGCACTAAAGAGTCTCTTGATGAAGGTGAAGGAAGAGAGTGAAAGAGTTGGCTTAAAACTAACTATTAAAAAAACTAAGATTATGGCATCTGGCCCCATCACTTCATGGCAAATAGAGGTGGAAAAGTGGAAATAATGACAGATTTCCTCTTCTTGGGCTCTAAAAGCACTGCAGATTGTGACTACAGGCCTGAAATCAGAAGACGATTGCTTCTTGGCAGGAAATCTGTGACAGACCTAGATAGTGTGTTGAAAAGTAGAGACGTTACTCTGCCAACAGAGGTCCATATAGTCAAGGCAATGGTCTTCCCAGTGGTCATGTATGATTGTGAGAGCTGGACTGTCAAGAAGGCAGAACACCAGAGAATTGATCCCTTCCAACTGTGGTGCTGGAGAAGGCTCCTGAGAGTCCCTTGGAGAGCAAGATCAAACCAATCTTAAGGGAAATCAACCCTGAATTCTCATTGGAAGGATGGATGCTTAAGCTGAAACTCCAGTATTTTGGTCATCTGATGCGAACAGCCAACTCATTGGGAAAGTTCCTGCTTCTGGGAAAGAGAGGGCAGAAGGAGAAGAGGGCATCAGAGGATGAGATGGCTGGATGGCATCACTGAGGCAATGGACATGAACTTGGGCAAATTTTGGGAGATGGTGAGGGACAGGGAGCCCTGGTGTGCTGAGGTCCATGGAGTCACAGAGTCAGACATGACTGGGCAACTGAACAACAACAGCTCCTCTTAATATCCCTAGACCTTAAGATGGCGGTTTTGCTTTATTGACTATGTCAAAGCCTTTGACTGTGTAGATCACAGAAAACTGTGGAAAATTCTTAAAGAGATGGGAATACCGGACCACCTGACATGCCTCCTGAGAAATCTGTGTGCAGGTCAAGAAGCAACAGTTAGAATGGGACATGGAACAACAGACTGGTTCCAAATTGGAAAAGGAGTATGTCAAGGCTGTATATTGTCATCCTGCTTATTTAACTTATATGCAGAGTACATCATGTGAAATGCCGGGCTGGATAAAGCACAAGCTGGAATCAAGATTGCCGAGAGAAATATCAATAACCTCAGATATGCAGATGACACCACCCTTATGGCAGAAAGTGAAGAAGAACTAAAGAGCCTCTTGATGAAGGTGAAAGAAGAGCATGAAAAAGTTGGCTGAAAGCTCAACATTTAGAAAACTAAGATCATGGCATCCGGTCCCATCACATCATGGCAAATAGATGGGGAAGCCTTGGAAATAGTGACAGACTTTATTTTTCTGGGCTCCAAAATCACTGCAGATGGTGACTGCAGCCATGAAATTCAAAGACGCTTGCTCCTTTGAAGAAAAGCTATGACCAACCTAGATAGCATATTAAAAAGCAGAGACTTTGCCAACAAAGGTCCCTCTAGTCAAAGCTATGGTTTTTCCAATAGTCACGCATGTATGTGAGAGCTAGACTATAAAGAAAGCTGAGTGCCGAAGAATTGGTGCTTGTGAACTGTGGTGTTGGAGAAGACTCTTGAGAGTCCCTTGGACTGCAAGGAGATCCAACCAGTCCATCCTAAAGGAAATCAGTCCGGAATATTCATTGGAAGGACTGATGTTGAAGCTGAAACTCCAATACTTTGGCCACCTGATGCAAAGAGCTGACTCATTGGAAAAGACCCTAATGCTGGGAAGGATTGGGGGCAGGAGGAGAAGGGGACGACAGAGGATGAGATGGTTGGATGGCATCACTGACTCCATGGACATGAGCTTGAGCAAGCTCTGGGATTTGGTGATGGACAGGGAAGCCTGGTGTGCTGCAGTCCATGGGGTCGCAAAGAGTTGGACACGACTGAGTGACTGAACTGAGTAATGTACCACCAGAAGCAGGACTGGGGCAAGGCAGAGAGATGACTGCTTTAGAACTGACAGAAATAATGCTCTTTCCAATTTTCCAGGTGCTAAAAAAAGAGTCTAGACTCAGATTTGCCTCCTTCATTAGTTTTGAGATTATCGCTGTATTTCTCCCCATTATCCTTATATCATCTCTGGAGAGAGGAAATTGAAAGGGCTGTTGGTCCTCATGTGTGCAACTGTTTCTTTTCCCTTTGTCTTTAAAAGTTGACGCCACTTCTGCCCAAACTGTGCCTTGCTCTATCCTCTGCCTCTTCTTTCCTTCTCGCCCATGGTCTCATCCTCTTCTCTCTGGTTTCTCCTCCACCTTTGCCAGTCCGGCCCTCCCCTCCCTGCTTTAGCTCTCCCCGTTCCCTCCTCTCCTCATCCTTCCTTTACTCCTTATTTCCACAAACTAACATATTATGAGCATTAACTGGCAGCTACCCTGAAAAGACAGGAGATGGGGGTGGGGGGAAGAAAACATTACTGCCAGGTTTGAACTAATTCCTGCTGCCAGCCCTGAGTCCTGTGGCATTTGCCATGGTGTGAAATTGCAATAAACAAGGGTCTATGCTTATATTTCTAACCTTTCCTCTGTTGGTGCTGAAGACACGCATTGAATATTGAACAGTCATCCCATGCTGTCCCCTTTTCAGGGTATCACCTATCCTTTTGAAAGAGAATTGAGAGAAGCTATGATTGGCAGTGGGGAGAGGTCTGGGAGGGAAGTGTCTAGTAATACAGCAGGTAAAGAGTAATTTCTTTTATTGAAAGAAATTTAGCATCTGAGTAATGAGCTGCTTCAAAATGAGACATTAATTTTCTAAGAATTTACCTGGAGCATAGATAGATGACAGATACATAGGAGGGCTTCCCTGGTGGCTCAGACAATAAAGAATCTGCCTGCAGTGGAGGAGACCCTGGTTTGACCCCTGGAGAAGTAAATGGCTACCCACTCCAGTATTCTTGCCTGGATAATCCCATGGATAGAGGAGCCTGGTGGGCTATAGTCCATGGGGATGCAAAAAGATAGATAAATAGAGCTATTTATATCATTCAGAACTATAGAAGAAAATGTTTCTGAAAACACCCTACATTCTTTTAAAAGGGATGAAGCTTTGAGAATGGTGAGAAAGAAGGGGTTCAAATAAGGATAAAAATGCATCCTGTGACATCATTACCCCCTGTCTTAGCAGCTGCATATTCTTCATCTCCACATGTAGTGTTCATTAAGCAGGTGTTCTCTGCAGTCTGAGGGCACTCAGTACTTGAAGGAAAAGAATCTTTTACAGCATCCAGCCTCGTGACACACAATACGTGTAACACATGTCGGCTCTAACTCTGTGCCAGGCCCTGTGTTCATGTTTATAAATATTATCTTATCCCACCCTGAGACCAGCCCTATGAGGAAAGTAAAATGATCACCCTATTTTTGAGAAGGGGAAACAGCTTTGAGAGGTTAAGTAAAATGCCAATGTCACAGAGAGGGCCATGTACTCAGGTTTTTAACAGATGCCTTTATTTCTTCATCTTTTGGTTTTCTTTAAATTGTTTTAAGGTATTCGACACCCAGTCCAGCTACTCAGCGCCATCCTTGAAGACTGGCAGGCAGGTTGCTTATGCTGCCTTTCACATGTCACCAGGTTCAAGGCAGAGGCTCTTGTTTGCATTTTCTAGCTCTCAGGAAACAGCGATTAGGGAATCTAAGGCAAGTGTTTTTTAAGAACTTGGCTGAAAGTTGAATTCTGGTTATTTTCAAACCCACTCCTATCCCTTTTGCCCAGTCTTGGTCACACAGCCCATCCCTGGCTTCAGAGGAGGCTGGGAGATACAGTGCTGTGCTTGGGGGCTGTCGGGGTACTGTCTCTCACTAAAGGAAGGAGAATGTGGGCAAGGGGAGAGGACAGCCCGTTACCAGGCCACTATCAGAGTGCTGGCCTGAAATTTTTCCTTTAAAAAAAAAAAAACAAGATTTACTCAAGTAGTGTAGACAGGTCTTAGAAGGATCCTTCAGGGACTTAGTCAATTTTCAAGCTATGTATACTTGTCCATGAAATATTGTTCAAGCATCAAGGACCTCTACTTGGGTCCAAGCTTTGTGACCTTGGACACACTACTGATAACTAGTTTTTCTCAGCTTATTTTCTCATCTATAATCTTGTCCTGATAATACCAGCCCTAAGGCTGTATATTGTCACCCTGCTTATTTAACTTATATGCAGAGGACATCATGAGAAACGCTCAGCTGGAAGAAACACAAGCTGGAATCAAGATTGCCGGGAGAAATATCAATAACCTCAGATATGCAGATGAAACCACCCTTATGGCAGAAAGTGAAGAAGAACTAAAGAGCCTCTTGATGAAGGTGAAAGAGGAGAGTGAAAGAGTTGGCTTAAAGCTCAACGTTCAGAAAACTAAGATCATGGCATCTGGTCCCATCACTTCATGGGAAATAGATGGGGAAACAGTGGAAACAGTGTCAGACTTTATTTTTTTGGGCTCCAGAATCACGGCTGATGGTGATTGCAGCCATGAAATTAAAAGACGCTTACTCCTTGGAAGGAAGGTTATGGGCAACCTAGATAGCATATTTAAAAGCAGAGACATTACTTTGCCAACAAAGGTCCATCTAGTCAAGGCTATGGTTTTCCCAGTGGTCATGTATGGATGTGAAAGTTGGACGGTGAAGAAAGCTGAGTGCCGAAGAATTTATGCTGTTGAACTGTGGTGTTGGAGAAGACTCTTGAGAGTCCCTTGGACTGCAAGGAGATCCAATCAATCCATCCTAAAGGAGATCAGTCCTGGGTGTTCATTGGAAGGACTGATGTTGAAGCTGAAACTCCAATCCTTTGGCCACCTCATGCGAAGGGTTGACTCATTGGAAAAGACCCTAATGCTGGGTAGGATTGGGGGCGAGAGGAGAAGGGGACAACAGAGGATGAGATGGTTGGATGGCATCACCGACTCGATGGACATGGGTTTGGGTAGACTCCAGGAGTTGGTGATGGACAGAGAGGCCTGGCGTGCTGCAATTCATGGGGTTGCAAAGAGTCGGACACGACTGAGCGACTGAACTGAACTGAACTGAACTGTCGGTAAGGATAAGGATTAAATGTAATAGCTGAAGAAAGATCCTGGCACAGAATATTTGCTCAAAATTATACCTCTTTATTACAGTTCAGTCAATAAGTTTTTAATACTTTTTGATAGGAGAAAGGAGGAGGCAGAAGTGGGAAATTTGCGTACAAAGGTGAGCTGAAAGTGAAAAGTGAAAGTGAAATCGTTCAGTCCTGTCCAACTCTTTGCAACCGTACGGACTGTAGCCCATCAGGCTTCTCCACCCATGGGATTTTCCAGGCAATAATACTGAAGTGGGCTGCTATTTTCTTCTCAGGGGATCTTCCCAACCCAGGGATCGAACTCAGGTCTCCTGCATTGCAGGCATACCCTTTACCCTCTGAGCCACCATGGAATCCCTCATAGAGGTGAGCTAGCCAAAATAAAATGAAATAACAGAACAGTTGGGAGTATGAAGAGAAAAATATTTTTATTGAAATAAAGTTGACTTACATATATATGTTTATATTTTAAATTAACAGTGAGTTCAACTAGAGTTTAAAAGGCATATTTTTCCACAGTGTTCTGAAAACATCTTTATTTTGTCTTCATTCTTGGAGAATATTTTTGCTGGATATAAAATTCTGGGTTAACAGTGGTGTTTTTCTTTCAGCATTTTAAATATTTCTCTTGGTCGTCATTGTCTCTGACAAGAAGTCAACCTTAATTCTTACCATTGTTTCTCTGTATGACGTACTATTTTTCTGTAGCTACTTTCAAGATATTCTTTCTCTTTGGTCCTTAGAAGTTTATGATGTACATAGAAGTAGTTATTCTTTATATTTT
This sequence comes from Okapia johnstoni, assembly GCA_024291935.2. NCBI lineage: Eukaryota > Metazoa > Chordata > Mammalia > Artiodactyla > Giraffidae > Okapia > Okapia johnstoni. The sequence goes on from CM044307.1 coordinate 84,440,149, forward strand.
TTCATATTATGGTTTGCTGAACTTCTTGAATCTATAGATTTATATCTTGCAATAGATTTTGGCAATTTGGGTCATTATTTCTTTTTTCTGCTCCATATCCTCCTCCTCAAGTTTTGGGACTATAATTTCACATATTTTAAACTTTCTGATATTGTTCCACAGATTCTTGGGGATCTGTTCATGTTTTTCAATGTTTTTTCTTTCTCTTCTTTGGGATGAATAATTTCTGTTGATTGAGCTTCACGTTCACTGACTTTCTTCTTTGTCATCTCTATTCTTCTACTAAGCCCAACCAGGGAATTTTTATTTTAGGTATTTTATTTTTCATTTCTGAGATTCACATTTGACTCTTCTTTTAAATAGTTTCTAGTTCTCTGCTGAGATTTCCTATTTGTTCATTCATTACAAGCATATTTTCTTTTATGTCTTTGAACATAGTTTTAACAACTATTTTAAACTCAACAAATTCAGTTGTGTATCTTGAAGGGTGGGCGGTAGGTGGAGGGGAAAAAGAGAAACAGAGACCCCAATTTCTTTCCAGCTCCTGGTTTCCTGAATTATTCCAGTTGAGGCCCCAGGCATCTTAAAGCAGAGATGAGAATCTTCTGTTTCTATTCAACGGGCAACACTCTTTCTTAAAGCCCCCAGTTGCCCTGTAAGACCTGAGGCTTCCATACTGTGAGTAAGCTCAAATGAACAAAATACAGTTGTGTATGTTGAAGGGTGGGCGGTAGGTGGAGGGGAAAAAAGAGAAACATCATCACTGTCCTGTCTGAATTCCTGACCTACAAAATCATGATGTAGACAGTACCAATAATAAATTATTGTTTTGAGCCACTAACTTTTGGGGTAGTTTGTTACACAGCAAGAGTTAACCAAAATAGTAACAAATTTATGTTATCTTAAATGAATAATGAGTAATGAATAAGGTTTGTTTATGGACAAGTCCCAACTGCCTATATTATATCCAAGACATCAGGTGTTCCCACCCAGAGTAAATCTACATGTTGAATTTACATTACTCTAATTTTCCTCATCTTAGTTGCTTCTGTAATTACAGGCCCAAAGTCTTAGGAGAAGATAACTATGCATTGGAGATTATACTTTATGAATCAACTTATTTTTGTGATGGCAAAAATAGCAGTGCCATTATTGACAAATTAAACTGAAAAGCAGTTTAACTAAGGATAAGTGGCTGGAGTGAGGTCACCATAGTGGTGTTAGATTTGAACTGAGTGTTTCCAAATTCATTGCTTAGTTCAGAGAACATATTGATTAACTATTGATTGATTTGTGACAAGTTAGATCAATGAGCATAGATGAGTTCAAAATAGATACTATTATTCACTTGTGAGTCTTAAAAGGAAAATCAAATAGAATACTTCAGATCTCCTTTTTTGCACAGATCCCTGTTAACATCAATTAGATTGTGTCCTGCTATGATATTCTAATTTTAACAAAAGGAGAAAATGAATTGATTTCAGGGTTGATATCTCTTAACATTTAAAAGGAAGTACTTCCACTGAAAATATGAACACCTTAACCATAGAATAAATGGCTTGACATTTGTGAGAGCGAAGTAGTCAATACAAATATTGAAAAATAACTCATTAACCTCACTATTTCTAAGTTCAATTTCAAAAACTTGAATATGTCATTAATATATTTTTCCTTCTACTTTCTCTTGATTAAGGCAGCCTCTTTCACAAGGAAGGAGTTGGCGGTTTTCCCTGATACCCATGACTCTTGGATAGACTCTTAGATTCTCAATTCTTCTCTATCTCCTCACTGCTTTAGTATCAAGGTCCCCCATAATGAGCAGGAATCTCCCACATAATAAGCAGGAACAACAATGAGACAAGAGTTAGTCATGCATCTCGATGGGTTAGTATCAGACCCTCACAGGAGCATTCCAGGAAAGGCTATATTCTCTCATTTGAGTGTCTTGACATTGAAAATGAAGCAAAGCTAGGAATTCATTTATAGGGTCTACTCCCAAAGCATGTTACTATGTCAAGTTTTTTGACACTCTTCCAAATAACAGGTTGAGTCTCATTTCCCTTCCCTTAAATGTGGTCTTCCCTTAGTCCTCAACTCTAAATAATGTGGGACACTGACAACAGTATATGGAACTGTCCACTGTAGCTTTGCTGAAGTCAGGTGGCTCACGGGGATGTGGCATAGTACATCATGGGTACTTGCCACGCCCTCTGATCATACCAGCCTGGAAGACCTTTTCAAAACACAAATATGCTTTCAAAACACTCCCCTATTTTTTGATTGGGTTGTTTGTTTTTTTTTCTGTTATTGAGCTGCATGAACTGTTGTACATTTTGGAGATTAATCCCTTGTTGGTTACTTCACTCTGTATAGACATTTCTCCAAAAAAGACATACGGTCACATGAAAAGATGATCAACATCACTAATTATTAGAGAAATGCAAATCAAAACTACACTGAGATATCACCTCACACAGGTCAGAATGGCCATCATAAAAAAAAAAATTGACAAGCAATAAATGCTAGAGAGGGTGTAGAGGAAAGGTAACCTTTCTACACTGTCAGTGGGGATATAAATTGGTGGGGATGTAAACAACCACTATGGAGAATAGTGTGGAGTTTCCTTGAAAAACTAAAATAGAGCTACTGCATGACCCAGCAATCCCACTCCTGGATATATACCTGGGGAAAACTATAATTCAAAAAGATACATGCACCCCAATGTTCATTTCAGTACTATTTATAGTAGCCAAGACATGGAAGCAATCTAAATGTCCATCAACAGATGAACAGATAAAGAAGACGGAATATTACTTGGCTGTAAAAAAGAATGAAATAATGCCATTTGCAGCAACATGGATGGACCTAGAGATTGTCATACTGAGTGAATTAAGTCAGACAAAGACAAATACAAATATCATATGATATTGTTTATATATGGAATCTAAAAAAAAAATGGTTCAAATGAATTCTTTACAAAAAAAAGAGTCACAGATGTAGAAAACTTACGGTTACCAGGGGGAATGGAGGGGAGAGATAAATTGGGAGCTTTGGATTGACATATAATACTACTATTATATATAAAATAGATAACTAATAAAGACCTACTGTATAGCACCAGAAACTCTACTTGACACTCTGTAATTACCTATATGGGAAAAAAAATCTAAAAAATATGGGTATACATATATGTATAACTGATTCACTTTGCAGCAGAAACTAACATAACATAGTAACATAACATTGTAAATCAACTGTACTCCAATAAAAAATTTAAAAAACATTCCCCTAATTTATATTCTTCAGTGGTTCCTCATTGCTCATAGGGGGAAAAAAAATCCTTACCATGGAATGGGTTTGGCGTGTCTCTGCTCTTATGTACCATTCTCTTCACTCTGCCCTCCAGAAAATTGGTATTGTTTCATTTCCCTAAAAAACCATAGGGCCTTTGCATATGTGGTTCATTTTGCCTGGAATGGTCAGCCCACCCCTAACTCCAAGCCAGTGCAATACCTCTTACTCATTACTCCCGTATCAGTTCTATTACTTCCTTGGAGAAGCCTTCCTTGATCCTTCAGACTGGATCAGGCTTCTTTGAAAGCTTATTTTTTGTTGTATATTTCTTTAAATGTTCATTTGATTAATGTCTTTTTTCCACACAAGACTGAAGCCCCAAGAGGACTGAGATCATGTTTCAAATTGAATAGTTGGAATATAGAAGTGTGTATGTGTCTGTGTGTGTGTGTCTGTGTGTATGTATACCTGTGTGTGTGCAGGTGTGCATACTTGAGATTAGATGCAAAACATTTGAAGCATTTGTATTCTTTGGGTTCTAGGGATCTTTTCAAAAACCTGAATTCACCAAATCTTCTACTGAAGAATATACATCTTTGAGGAGCATGTGCTATTTTTCCTCCCCTCTGGGGTCATCTTTGGCTTTAGACTCCACCTCTCCTCTGAAGGAGATGCTAGGGAGGTGGAAGTGATGAGGTCAGTGTAGCGGAAACCCCCCATGTTAATCTCCTATAGCAGGGATCCTCTTTCAGTCATTGGCTTCTGAAGAAAGAGTCTCTAGCCTCTGCTCTCCAAAATGAACGTGACTGAAGGACATAAATACTTTCTTTTTGCCCCAGGATTGTTGAAAAATATATATATTTAGTTGCCAGAGTGGTCCAGACTCCCTTAGTGTGTTTGGAAATTAGAAAATTGAATGGATAAAAGGGGAATAGAAAGAAACTCAATGTTTCAGAGTTTAATGGCAATAAAGACACCCTGAGAGCCCCCATTTTGGGATGATTAAGAACAGGGGTTAATGTAAATCCAAGGAATTATCTGGGTTCTTTGTGAGGACTGATGAAGCCACATTTGGAATACTATGCACAGTTCCAGTCACCTTATTATAAAAGGATATTATAGAAATGGAGAAGGTACAACAGAGGGCAAAGAGAACCACCCAGGGATTTAAGGATTTTAGCTATTCAGAGTGGTCTTCTTTGGAAAAGAAGAGACTAAGTGGGAACTCATTAAAGTATAGCCAATTCTGAAGGGAATAGAGAGGATAATTGTTTCAAGGCTATTTGAGTTAGTGTCAAATACAAGAACAAGGGGTTAGTAACTTAAGCTAAGAAAGCGAATTTAGACAGGCATTTTCTGAACTGAGTGTAAACTATATAAAACAAAGGCCTGAAGATGATAAAAACAAGAGACAGTTTTTTCAGGGAAGGAAACATGTAATTTTTTCCAATTTGGTTCATTTGCATTAAATAATGAAGAGTGATCTTTTTTCTTTTCCACTTTGAACAGTTATATCTTATCAGCAGTGTTAAAATTAAAAAGGGTTAGAGTGGCTATTTATAATTTTAAAGCATCTAGAGGGTATGTTGCTAGCTCTAGAGAAAGAACACATGGTTAATAGCCTCTTGGCTTTTCTCCGCCTCAAAATGTTATAGATTTCTGACCTGAAACTGCCACAATTCGCCATTACTATCCAGAGTTTGGTGCCATTGACCTGTCCTAGTGACATTCTACATTTGTTCAGCCTTTAACATATCTAAAACAATGATAACCAGTGTAATAAATACTATGTTACTTAGGCAAAAACTTGGGGCAAGATAAGGGGGAATAATTATATAGAATATTAAAATATTGACTGTAAGTGGTGGTTTTTTTCATGTTGATCTTAAGAACTGTGCTGCATTTATGAAGCACCAGCTACATGCTAGACCCTGGGGAAGATTCAGTGCCTACACACAAGGTATCTGGTAAGTATTTGATGAATGTATACCATCTCTGTCTTCAGTGAACTTGCATGATATGATGACATTGGTACCAAGAGGGAGGGCGTAACAGTGTAGTGGGGAAGAGAGAAGAGACCATTCGAGCCCTAGACAACAGAGCAGTGATCAAGAGACAAGCTTTGGGGTCAGTTTGAAACCCTCCTCCATTGCTAGCTGTGGCATCTTGGCAAGTCACTTCTCTGAGCCTCAGTTTCTTCATTTATAAAATAAGGATGATAGGAAATTCCTTCGGAGTTTGCAGATTAAAGAGAATTGATGCATGTGAATTTCACATTGCTTCTACCTAGTGGGTGCTCAAAAATGGAGGCTGTAATTAGGAGGCTGAAGGAAGAGGATGGACAAAGGCCACGCAGTAGGAAGCAGATCTAGAAACCTTTGATGGTTTCATGAATGGAAGTTAATTCTCTAAACTTCTGTTTCTTCATCAGTAAAATAGGGACGAAAACAGTACTTCTCTTGTAGTGCTCTACGCAGTATAAAGTGCTTAGCACAATGACTTGTGGTTAGTAAGTACTCAGTAAGTATGAACTTACTATCCCTACCTCAATGACAAACATCAAGCCCCTATGTTAAACTAGCTTCACCTTCCTTTTTGATACAAAGTGACTGGAAAAGAAACTAGCTTTTGTGCTCCCACTAACCTTACTGCCATTCTCCTTATATGTTACTAAATAATGAAGTCGTCTTTTTTTTTTTAAATAAATTTATTTATTTTAGTTGGGGGCTAATTACTTTACAATATTGAAGTAGTTTTTTCCATACATTGACATGAATCAGCCATGGGTTCACATGTGCTCCCCCTCCCGAACCCTCCTTCCACCTCCCTGAAGTCTTCTTGAAGGAAGTCTCAGAGTCTCTCATTGTGGAATACATTAAAATTATGTAGTACAGACTTAAATGTCACCATATACTCAAACTCCAGAGATAGTGAAGGACAGAGAAGCCTGGTGTGCTGCAGTCCATAGGTCACAAGAGTCAGACACGACTGAGCGCCTAAGCACAGCACATATTCATTGAACTGGAGGGCTATCCATAATTTATTATTATTATTAGGGTATTGTGCTAGTTCCTGCTGTACAACAAAGTGAATTAGCTATAGGTATACACCTATCTTCTCTCTCTAGAGCCTCCCCCCAATCTTACCCTTCTTGGTCATCACAGAGCACCAAGCTGAGCTCCCTATGACATACAGCAGCTTCCCAGTAGCTCTTTTACACATGGCAGTGCACATACATCAATCCCAATCTCCCAATTCACCCCCGGCACACACATGTTCATCCTGCCCTACAAATAGGTTCATCTGTACAAAGCAAAGGGTCTTAATCAGAAAAGCACTCCCAGAAGGGGGCCCAGAAGGAGCATGCTTGAGGAGGAACGCCTGGGGGAACTAACCACCTCAGGCTGCCTCCCATCCGTTTAACTTAGCTGAAAAGCATTTACGTGGAACCTAAAGTTGGGGAAACCTAAGCAGGGAGGTAGAAAATGAATGTGACACAGTCCCCACCCTTGAGGAAATCTCAGAGCTGCTGTGAGACTGCGTGATTGTGCTCAAGCCAGGAAACCACAGTTCTTTGGACCGCGGAGCTTAGGACAGAACAGGCCCTTCCTCTCCTGCCCTTCCATTTCTGCAGCCTGTTCTCCAGCCCTCTCCTTCTTTCCGCTCTCCCCAGCCCCACGAGCCCCACCTGAGAGAATGGAGCTCTATTAATTTGGGCATAAGACAAAACATTTAAATCCACTGTACTAGACTCCATGTTATGGCAGAGGCTCTGTTCTCAGGTGGGGGCGGTCAGGCATTGGGGTCACCCAGCTGTCGCCCGTTCCTTTCTGGAGCTCGCAGGTTGAAGGGGGATCGACACGGGGAAGACAAACAGGAGGACTCCAGAAGTGAGCGGAGATGGATCTGGGAAGATGGCGGGAGGAAGGGGAGGTCGTCTGGCGCAGAGTCAGTCAGCTTGGACCTCGGAGAGCTTGTCTCCAAGAAAGCCAAGCTCCAGCTGGGTGAAGCCCTCTTCACTCTCCTAGAGCCACTGACCTCGCCACGTGCCCTGCTCTGGGCACACGGTCTGCCTCCCTCCGCTACCCGCCCTCTGGCATCCTCGCCCAGCCTCCCCAGCCTTGCGCAGGGGCCCAAGCTCTGTGCCTCCTGTCCTCTGGGAGCAGACGCGCCTGCGCGTGCCTCCCGGCCCTCGAATCTTGCGTGCTTCCTGGGACCTGCCAGCAGGTAGGATCTGCTGCTGCCGCCAAGGGCTATTCTGTGCCAGGGTCAGGGCTTGGTGGGGGTGGGTGCTTAAAAGCTCACCGCCATGGAAGCGGGAGATGCTGTATAAACGCGCACTCTGCCTCACCCAGGCTGGGCAATTCTGAAGCCAGTATTTGCGCCACCTCCCCGAGGCCCTGAGGGCTTCACCTCTGGTTGATGTTGCATCATGAAGCCCTTTCCAGGATCATTGCCCACTGCTGTCTCTGTAGAGTGGCCTCTTCTAGACGTTTCATATAAATGAAATCATATATCACGTGGTCTTTTGTGACTGGCTTCTTTGACTTAGCATAAGATTTATTCATGTTGTAGCATATGTCAGCTTGCCATTCCTTTTTATGGTCAAGTCGTATTACTTATTCATGGTATGGTTAGATCACGTTTTATTTATGCACTTGTTTGTTGATGGACTTTGGGATGTTTCTTCTTTTTTGCTATAATGAATAATGCTGCTAGAAATAGTCATGGTCAAATTTTTGTGTGGACATATGTTTTAATTTCTCTAGGGTATATATTTCAGAGTGGAATTACTAGGTCATATGGAACCTCTAGGGCTTCCCTGGTGGCTCAGATGATAAAGAATCTGCCTGCAATTCAGGAGACCTGGGTTCCGTCCCTGGGTCAGGAAGATTCCCCTGGAGAAAGGAATGGCTACCCACTCCAGTATTCTTGCCTGGAGAATTCCTTGGATGGAGGAGCCTGGTGGGCTACAGTCCACGGAATCGCAGAGTCGAACACCACTGAATGCATTATCACAATGCACCTCTGTATTTAACATTTTGAGGAACTATCAGACTTATCTTCTGCAGAGGGTATATCATTTTACATTTCCACCAGCTGTGTATGGAAGTCTCAATTTCTCCCAATACTTGTTTGTCATTTTTATTCTAGCTGTCCTAGTGGGTATCTCATTGTGGCTTTGATTTGCATTTCCCTAATGGCTAAAGATGAACATCTTCACATGTGTTTATAGGTTATTCGTGTACCTCCTTTGGAAATGTGTCTTTTGGCCATGGGCTTGTTTGTTTAATAATTGTTGGTGTTATTCTGGGTTCAGTGTTGACCCTCTTTTCTCTTCTCATACACATATACATTAATCCCCACTCCTTATTAACTTTCTACTATTTATTCAATCACATCTTATTCAACAAACATTTATTAAGCTCCCAAAATGTGCTGATACTGTGCTCAGTGGTGAAGCCAAATAACCAGGAATAAACAATTGAGGTCCTTCCCAACAAGAAGCTTGTGCTCTTAGAAGGGACGAATATATTAAATAAAGAAGCAGATAAGTAAGATCATGTAAGACAGTGCAAGAGCTATGATATTAATACAATAGTGATGAAAAAAATCCTGGTGGTCAGATGAGGGAAGTGGGCATTACTTTAGATTGGGGGATTGGGAAAGGCCGCTCTTGGGAGGTGATATTTGAGCTGAGACCTTCATGATAAGAAAAGGTAAACCATAGGAAGAATAGGGAGGGGCATCTCAGGGTGAGAGAAGTAAGTGAGAGGAAGGAGCTTTGTGTGCTCAAAGTGAGAAGGCTGGTGTGGGTGAAACATTATGGATTAAGAGGAAAATGGTGTGAGGTGAAGTCAGAGAGGCAGGCAGGACAGTCTGCCTTTAGAGGGACAGTCAAGAACAAGTTTTCTAGACCTAGGAAAACTGATACGGTTTTGAATTGTGCTTTTTGTTCTGGAGGCTGTAGGATTTTAGTTCTTGGCTGGGTGGCATCACCGACTCAATGGACATGAGTTTGAGCAAACTCCAGGAGATATGCTGCAGTTCACGGGGTCGCAAAGAGTCAGACACGACTGAGCGACTGAACAATAGCAGTGGTTTTAGAGAGATAGTCAATAGACCACAAGCATCAGGTTGTCTTCGAAATTAAAAACACTTCTCTATGCCTCCTCCACATCCTAATTATAACTCTTCCCACATAGAAGCAGAAAGATACTATGCCCGAGAACATAAAATATGGCACGAACCATTACTTTGTTTAAAATAGAAAAATAAAACCCAAACCAGCACTACAGGGTGACAATTTATAGTGTTGGAAATGTCTTCAGAAGTCTTTTTAGAATTTTGTGTTGAATGTTTATGGAAGGTGTAAAATTCTTATAATGCCAGTGCTTTATGAACAGTGCAGTTGGTGACTCCTTTTTGCTTGATCCCCACTTTCAGGGATTGTGGATTTTCCTTCATTTATTCATATTGTTTCCAGTCCATCAAAAATAGACAAGATGTAACAGGACAGTCCATTTGTACCATTCTTTTTGGAAATAATTGCCAGAAGCACTTTACGGTTGTCAAAGCCCCACCGATGTGACTCCCGGGCAGTCCTCTGTGTTAAAAAGCACATGCTTCCCACTCATCTTTGTATTCCTCTCCCATTTCCACCACCTGGAAGATAATCAGGCTGGGAGAAGCAGCCCTTTAAAATTCAGTGCTATGCAAAGGGCAAGAAGAGGGGTGAAAATGATATATGCAGAACCCCCCTAAGGAAAGGGGAGTAGAGACTCCCTCTGTTTAAGAATGAGCTTTATGAACGGAGTCAGGAAAAGCTTGGGTTTACCAGATATGCAGAACCATATGCATACATTAATTAAAGGAATGTGAAGGAGGAGGAGGGGATCTGAGAAAATAACAAAGCTGCAGTGTATGCGTGCAATGATTTTTCATTCTGTTTCGCTTCAGCTCTGCCCCTGCAACAGAGGATCTAATCAATCTGCCGGCTATTAAGTTTGTTAATTGATAATGCATACTAATTAGGCTGTGCGCAGTTACTTAAGAGACTTTGCTAAGGTGATTGTAGGCACAAGTCCAAATGGAGTTTAAAGTATTCTGTGTGAGGTTAAAACCCATCAACCAGAATAGATGGATTTTATATTATAACAGAAGGCACAACGAACCCGTAAGTATTTAATGTATTGCACAGTTATCCATTATTACGTATTTTAACTCTGCAAAATAATTAAAAATGTAAAAGCAGCTACTAAAAACTATAACTAAATCACATCAGTGAGAGTGTGAAGAAGTGTCAGTGAGAGAGCACTATTTTCTCATCAAAGTAAATGTTTAATTTTCTCGTTTATATTTGGGAACAGTCAGGGTTAGGAGGGAAGGAGGCTTTATGAAAAACAAGACTCATTGAACTGTGTGGACACCAGGGACACTGAACAGCCTCAAATGTCAGGTTGTGATGCCCACATTTCAAAGGTCAGCACTCCAGAGGCTGCCCAGTTGACCCATAGAAACACATTATCTGGGAACTCAAGATTGAAACATGTTTATCAACCATAAAATTAACTGCTGGTCCCATGGTTTGTACTCTGGAATACTGTTATTTTAGGAATGGGCTGACAAGGACCTTCAGGCATCCTGCAAATGCCCCTTGAGAAAATGTTCTCAAGGAGGATGGCTCATCCCACTCTGTGTCTTGGAGAATGAATCAGTTCCACTTTAGGCCCAAGAGATGTGTCTAGTTGGGTCCAAAAAGATGTCTCCAGATGAGAGTGATGTCTCACTCCGCTCTGGTGAATTTCTTAGAAGTTCAGAAGGGTCACACCCCAGCTACTAGCTCAGAAATCACATCACAGGGCTAACCTAGAGGAGGTCAAAATTCCTCAGGAGGCCTTAAAACCTTCCTATTCTCCTGGAAGATTCAGAGACAAGCTTCATGGACTTTTTATTCATTTGTTCAGCAGCTAACTCTTGAGTAGGTTACATGTTCCAGGTACTGTGTTCTGTACTAGGGGATACTCATGATGAACAAGACAGGCGGAGGCCCCTCCCTTCACGTAGCTTGGAGTGCAGTGTACCTGGCACGTGCTGCCAGAGCGAGTTTTCTAAGAAAGAAAATGTATCTGAGTACCTCCCCTACTTAAAATTAATGGTTCCTCTTATAATAATCCATAAATGGAAAAGAATCTGAAAAAGAATAGATATACACAGATAGATAGATAGACATAGATATGTATGTGTAGACATATTAATATAAACTAAATCACTTTGCTTTACGTCTGAAACTATCACAGCATTGTAAATCAACTATACATCAATAAAAAGAAATTACTGGTTCCTCCAGAATGAAGACCAAGTTCCTTAGCATGGCATTGATACACAGTATGATTATGATCTAACCCATTCCTCATTTTCCAACTAAACTTTCAATGTATGAGATTCTCCAGTCTTATCTCTTGGTACTTTTTTTCCATAAGGTATTTTTTGAGAAACTTCTGTAGTGTAGACCCTGCACCAGGTGTTGCATATATAGCAGAAAGCTAAATAAATACAGTCCCTGCCTACAGGGAGCTCAGTATTGAGAATACTCAAGTCATATTCAGGGCAAAAATCTGTCTACAAGTTTGGGTCCAAATCAGGCTGATCCCTGGGGCTTCTGGATAAAAGCGTAATGTGGCAGTTGGTTGTTTCCCCAAATTGTGTAACTACCAGATTATTGATATAGTTCAGTTCAGTCGCTCAGTTGTGTCTGACTCTTTGTGACCCCATGAACCGCAGCATGCCAGGCATCCCTGTCCATCACCAACTCCCAGAGTTCACCCAAACTCATGTCCATTGAGTCGGTGATGCCATCCAACCATCTCATCCTCTGTCGTCCCCTTCTCCTCCTGCCCTCAATCTTTCCTAGCATCAGGGTCTTTTCAAATGAGTCAGCTCTTTGCATCAGGTGGCTAAAGTGTTGGAGTCTCACCTTCAACATCAATCCTTCCAATGAACACCCAGGGCTGATCTCCTTTAGGATGGACTGGTTGGATCTCCTTGCAGTCCAAGGGACTCTCAAGAGTCTCCTCCAACACCACAGATCAAAAGCATCAATTCTTCGGCGTTCAGCTTTCTTGATAGTCCAACTCTCACATCCATACATGACTACTGGAAAAACCATAGCCTTGACTAGACGGACCTTTGTTGACAAAGTAATGTCTCTGCTTTTTAATATACTGTCTAGGTTGGTCATAACCTTCCTTCCAACGAGTAAGCGTCTCTGAATTTCATGGCTGCAGTCACCATCTGCAGTGATTTTGGAGCCCCCCAAAATAAGGTCAGCCTCTGTTTCCACTGTTTTCCCATCTATCTGCCATGAAGTGATGGGACCGGATGCCATGATCTTAGTTTTCTGAATGTTGAGCTTTAAGCGAACTTTTTCATGCTCCTCTTTCACTTTCATCAAGAGGCTCTTTTGATATAAATGATCAGTTATTGTGTTACTATCAAATTGTATTGTTAATTTGGGGGACGTAGGGGAGAAACAAGTAGGGGAGCTGACATTCATTATAATGCTACTAGGCTGATCCGCTGCTAGGAGTGGGAGAAAAGCTTCCATGGAAGACTATTTAGAGGAGCAGAGGGAGGTGTCTATTTTATTTCCACTCCTTAGGCAAATCAAGCAGTTCCTATAAACAGAAATTTGAAGCTAGCAGGAGGCAGTGGTGTAGATAGTATGCATTTAATTAACAAATGAATAGTGCTCCTACAGTGTGACCATTGAACCTGGAGCTGATCTATACTGCTTTGTTTTAGCTGTTTGGAGATGACTGAGTTCAATGACTTTGTGTAGGGAAACTAATCTCTGAATAGTCGATTGAAAGCATCTAAGAGAAAAAATAACTGGCGGCTCACTATACTTATGTCGCATCTTAACTTGGTCAATAGCATCATACAGGATTGGAGTGAGTAAAGACTTTAAGAGAGGAAGCCATTTCCAAGAACTATTTGTGCGAGCTAGAGTTTAAATATATTGAGCGCATAGCAAAAATAGGATTCCCATGGCAAGATTACATGAGTGTAGTAATTAGTGTCTAACAATCACAAAAGTATTTCTTGTGAGTATATGCCAATAGCACAAGCATTTATTCTTTTTCCATAAGATAAGGTTGGATTTTTTTTAATTGTGGAAACAATTAAAAACTATGTATGCAATTATTTTTCTTCCTTGTTAAATAGAGGTGAGCTGCTGCTGCTGCTAAGTCGCTTCAGTCGAGTCTGACTCTGTGCGACCCCAGAGACGGCAGCCCACCAGGCTCCCCCGTCCCTGGGATTCTCCAGGCAAGAACACTGGAGTGGGTTGCCATTTCCTTCTCCAATGCATGAAAGTGAAAAGTGAAAGTGAAGTTGCTCAGTCGTGTCCGACTCTTAGTGACCCCGTGGACTGCAGCCCACCAGGCTCCTCCATCCATGGGATTGTCCAGGCAAGAGTACTGGAGTGGGGTGCCATTGCCTTCTCCGAAATAGAGGTGAGAGGGTCTTATATTCTGAGATATTAATATTATCAATGAATACCACTAAAAATGAATAATTTCCTAAGAACTAAATAGTTTTTAAAAATGTTTTCCAGGTGAAGAAAATAGAAATGAAAGCCCTTAGTTTTGTGACATTTGCCCCCCCCCCCCCCCCCCACAATGAAGTCTGATACCTATCAAGACTGTATGCCAAAATCTGTTAAAGTTATTAGGAAATAGGTATTTTCTAGGCTTTTACTGGAAGATCAGTAAGTTGCATATGCACTCATTTTTATTTGTATGTATGAATTGAGATTATTATTAAATAGTATTCTTTTCATATACAGATCTTAAGATGTATTAGTCAGGGTGGTTTAATTGCTATAACAAATAGTTCTAAGATCTTAGTGCCCTATCACATAAATGAGTGTTGCTGTTACTGTTTTCCCTATTCTCATCAATCCAATAAGGGTTGGCAGGAAGACCCTGCTCCACACAGTCTTTCAGGAACCCAGACTCCTTGCAGAATAGTGGCTCTATTCTCTAAAGCCTTAAGAGGCTCCTGTGTTTAGCTGACATAAGGGAAAAAGAAGGGAGGATTGCTATATGCCTGGCCTAAAGGCAGTGTACATCATTTCTGCCCATATTCTATTGGCAGAACTTATTAGATGGCTGCACCTATTCCAGGGGAGACTGGGAAATATAGTTTAACTGGATGCCTAAGAGAGAATAACAGTTACCCAGTCTCTGTTATATAAGATTAACCCAAACAGTATCTCTAAGGAAAGGTTGGCAACCAAAGGTCGTAATCCTTCTCCATCTTCGGTCTCATGGAGACAGGAACCAAAACCACATTGTTCATTGGTAGCCCCTCAAGGTGTTTTATTAAAGTAGATCTGATCTTATAACAAGGGCTGCACAAAATAATGCAGTAAGAATTCCAGGGGAAGGTTTCATGTTATTAAACCACAGTGTGTTGAGTCAATCTATTTTTATCAGTTTCTGAGCCCAAGGGAAGTTGGCATGTGTTATCATTCCAACTGTCTTGCATCTCCTTTAAATGCCCCTGAAATACACAGATTCTGCCCATGACCCATCACTCTCAGTTTTGTCACCAACCCCACTGATAACTTCATTTTTCTGAGCATCAACCCCCAACAGTTTCAGGTTTGGAAGATGCAGTTAAAGAGGGCCCTGGTGACTATGAGACTACAGAACCTAACTTGTCTATAAAGAACTATAAAATCTTTCACAAGCTTCTGACTAAAAAATCACATTGGTCACAAATCACAGGTTTATCTATATACAGCTTTGCCCCAATTTATAAGAGGTAGGTTTTACAAAACAGATTAGAATGTCATTGTTTTCTTTACCATAAAATTCACTAGTTGAATTCCTTTAGCTGGCAAACGTCTCTAGTGTAGTTAAAATATTCACTGATACTCAAACATTTTAGCACTCTTGAGAAGTTGTAGGACTTTTAAGTAATATGTAATGTATTATAGAAAGCATACTAAGCGATGGATAAACAGATTTACATTTAATCTGTTATGTACTGTCTTTTCTTATTTATTCAGCAGTGAGAGCTGTTTCATTTCATTTCATCTTTGAGAGAGAATTGACTTAATCGTAAGAGTGATTGTGATATTACTCATTTCTTGCCGTATTTTCATAATTATTTTTCCAGGCAAAAAGTCTTTATACAGGTTGGTGCATTAGAGATCAATTTTTTTCAAGTTGCTAATCAACTGTTTTAGGTAGAAGTGCTAAGCATATGTTATAAATTTGACACCTCACCTTATTTACTCCCAAAATGAGCCATCTTAAATGAGCCAGAAGAAAGAATAAAAACTTTAGGTTGTCTGTCAGTTAATATGCAGATAAAAGAAAAGTTATTGACTTTCAGCTTATTTCTTCTGTCAATTAATTAATTATGTTCATTTTAAATTTTAAAAATGAAGATGAATGAATCATTTTTTTATGAAGCCTCAAACATTACCTCAAATTATTCCAAAATAATGTTTGTTTTCCACTACACTGGAAGTTACTACATAGAAAGTTTCTTGATAATTCAGCCTATCTGATCAGAGACTTTGGCAAGGTGTCTGAATTGATCAGGATTGCATTTGGCTGCATGTAACAGAAAGTGAAGTCATTCAGTCATGTCTGACTCTTTGCGACCCCATGGACTGTCGTCCACCAGGTTCCTCCATCCATGAGATTTTCCAGGCAAGAATACTGGAGTGGGTTGCCATTTCCTTCTCCAGGAGATCTTCCCGACCCAGGGATTGAACCCAGGTCTCCTGCATTGTAGGCAGACACTTTACCGTCTGAGCCATCAGGGTAACATGTAACAGAAGCCTGACATTAAAAGGTTGGTTTGTTTGATTTTTTTTATTATGTAAGAATGACTTTGGGGCTAGTTTATTCAGGACTGCTTTGGAACCAGGCTTTCTCTGTCTTCCTGATTCACCATTCTTCAAATGTGTTTTTCATCTTCCATGGTCAAAACATGATACCTGTTTTTCTAGGCATTGTGTCTGCATTCTAGGAAAGAAGAAGAGAAAAGATGGCTTAAAAAGTCTGCCTCCCTTTCAGAAGCTTTCTCAGAACCTTCCCTCAGCACTTCTGTTTCTCTTTCTGTGCTGTGTATCTTCTGCTTGTCTCTCCAGGTCTGCTCCTACCCTTCTCCATCCTGCTGTGTGCCCTGGCAGACTGACGTGTACAGACTGCCTCAATGAATTCTTTACCCTCTGGTTTCCAGGGGAAGCTGCAGCCCCATGTTCTCTGTGAGGCCAGTGGAAGATACTGGAAGCAGATGGGAAGGGGGAGAATAGGTTGAATAATTATTTCCTGAGCTTGTTGCCTCTGGTTCATTAAAAATAGGCTCTATCCCTCTCCTAAAGCCTCAGCCCCTGTCAGTTGGTCAAGACAGAATTGGACTGGGGCTGGTGAGAGCTGGAAAAGAGCGACTCCTGTGGATAGCATTGTCATAGCCACCTGTTCCTGAATGTGAGTAGAACTGAGGTATCTGCTGCTTTGAGAGAGTATCAGACATGCTTATCATCAACTCTGTCTGGGGTAGATCAGATGTCTGCAATCTCAGCCAAATTATGCTTCACAATACAATCAGACACCTAATATTCAGCTTTCTCCCACTCCTTCATTACATCTAGGCTTTCCCCAGGCCTCCCCCATCTTTGACTTTTTTACATTTAAATGGAACCCCAAGCAGACAGAACTGTTCTAGTCTACTGGTTTATGACATATAGGCTTCATAGTTCACATGTGAGCCTTTTATTAATTCATTTATTCTTATGATGCAGTAAACACCTATGAAATCACTAATTGATTCTGAAACTGGACCACTGACAGTAACTTAAATCTTCATCTGTGCTCCTCCACATCTTAACACCTTAATTGCAGAAGATAATCACTGTCCTAAAATGCATGTTTATCTTACATATATGCAGTGGGATAAATGTTTTATTATATATATGTATGTTTACATATATGTATGGCTTCATAAAGCAAGTATTACAAACTGTAGGTAACTTGGTGACTAATGGGACCTGGTTTTTTTTAATGTAACATTGCATTACTGAGATCATCCATTGTTGTCAGTAGTTACCGTTCATTCGTTATTACTGCTGTATACCATTCTACTAGTTATTTATTCTCATGTTCATGAGTATTTTAATCTTTTTTTTTTTGCTTTTATAAGTAGTGCTGCAGTGAACTTCAGACTTCCTAGTAGCTCAGATGGTAAAGAGTCAGCCTGCAATGCAGGAGATCAGGGTTTGATCCCTGGGTCAGGAAGGTCCCCTGGAGAAGGAAATAGCAACCCACTCCAGTATTCTTGCCTAGGAGATCCCATAGACAGAGGAGCCTGGTGGTCTACAAGTCCTAGGGTCTCAAAGAGTCGGACATGACTTAGCAATTAAACAACAAAAATGAACTTCCTTACACACATCTTCTGATATATCTGTATAAGAGTTTCTTTTGGGTTATAGAAGTGATCCACCTGCAGTATACAAATGTTCATGTTTACAAAATAATTTTACATTATTTTTTAAGGTGCTTGTGCTTTTGTATACTCCCGCTAGTAATATATAAGAAATCCTCCTTATCCTTTCAACTATTGATTCTGTCAGATTGTTGAATTTTGCAGATTAAATGAATTAAAAATGATATCTCTTTGTAGTCTTGATTTCTGTTGCAAAATTCAGACTCAAATTGAAGAAAGTAGGGAAAACCACTAGACCATTCAGGTATGACCTAAATCAAATCCCTTACGATTATACAGTGGAAGTGACAAACAGATCCAAGGAATTAGATCTGAGAGACAGAGAGTGCCAAAGGAACTATGGTCAGAGGTTCATCATTTTGTACAGGAGGCAGTGATCAAGACCATCCCCAAGAAGAAGAAATGCAAAAAGGCAAAATGGTTGTCTGAGGAGGCCTTACAAATCGCTGAGAAATGAAAAGAAGGAAAGGGAAAAAGGAAAGATATACCCATAAGAATGCATAGTTGCAAAGAATAGCAGGGAGAGATAAGAAAGCCTTCCTCAGTGATCAGTGCAAAGAAATAGAGAAAAACAGTAGAATGGGGAAAACTAGAGATCTCTTCAAGAAAATTAGAGATACCAAAGGAACATTTCATGCAAAGATGGGCACAGTAAAGGACAGAAATGGTATGGACCTAACAGAAGCAGAAGATACTAAGAAAAGGTGGCAAGAATACACAGAACTATACAAAAAAGATCTTCATGACCCAGATAACCGCAATGGTGTGATCACTCACCTGGAGCCAGGCATCCTGGAGTGTGAAGTCCAGTGGGCCTTGGGAAGCATCACTACAAACAAAGCTAGTGGAGGTGATGGAATTCCAATTGAGCTATTTCAAATCCTCAGAGATGATGCTGTGAAAGTGCTGCACTCAATATGCCAGCAAATTCGGAAAACTCAGCAGTGGTCACAGGACTTTAAAATGTTGGTTTTCATTTCAATCCCAAAGAAAGGCAATGCCAAAGAATGCACAATTGCACTCATTTCACACGCTAGCAAAGTAATGCTCAAAATTCTCCAAGCCAGGCTTCAACAGTAAGTGAACCGAAAACTTCGAGATGTCCAAGCTGAGTTTAAAAAAGGCAGAGGAACCAGAAATTAAATTGCCAATATCCGTCGGATGATCAAAAAAGCAAGAGAGTCTCAGAAAAACATCTACTTCTGCTTTAGTGACTGCACCAAAGCCTTTGACTGTGTGGATCACAATAAACTGTGAAAAATTCTTGAAAGAGTTGGGAATACCATATCACCGTACCTGCCTCCTGAGAAATCTGTATGCAGGTCAAGAAGCAACAGTTAGAACGGAACATGGAACAATGGACTGGTTCCAAATTGGGAAAGGAGTACGTCAAGGCTGTATATTGTCAGCCTGCTTATTTAACTTATATGCAGAGTACATCATTTGAAATGCTGGGCTGGATGAAGCATAAGCTGGAATCAAGATTGCTGGGAGAAATATCAATAACCTAAGATATGCAGATGACACCACCCTTATGGCCAAAACTGAAGAGGAACTAAAGAGCCTCTTGATGAAAATGAAAGAGGAGAGTGAAAAAGCTGGTTTAAAACTCAGCATTCAAAAAAACTAAGATCATGGCATCCGGTCCCATCACTTCATGGCAAATAGGTGGGGAAACAATGGAAACAGTGACAGACTACTTTCTTGGGCTCCAAAATCACTGCAGATGGTGCTGCAGCCATAAAATTCAAAGATGCTTGCCTCTTGGAAGAAGCTATGACCAACCTAGACAGCATATTAAAAAGCAGACATTACTTTGCAACAAAGGTCTGTCTAGTCAAAGCTATGGTTTTTCCAGTAGTCATGTATGGATGTGAGAGTTGGACTATAAAGAAAGCTGAGAGCCTAAGAATTGATGCTTTTGAACTGTGGTGCTGGAGAAGACTCTTGAGAGTCCCTTGGACTGCAAGGAGATCAAACCAGTCAATCCTAAAGGAAGTCAGTCCTGAATATTCATTGGAAGGACTGATGCTGAAGCTGAAACTGTAATACTTTGGCCACCTGATGCAAAGAACTGACTCATTGGAAAAGACCCTGATGTTGGGAAAGATTGAGGACAGGAGGAGAAGGGATTAACAGAGGATGAGATGGTTGGATGGCATCACTGACTCGATGGACATGAGTTTCAGCAAGCTCTGGGAACTGGTGATGGACAGGGAAATATGGCATGCTGCAGTGTATGGGGTCGCAAAGAGTCAGACATGACTGAGTGACTTAACTGAACTGAATTACTAATGAGATTAAGCGTCTTCTTGGATGTGTATTGACTCTATTTTGTAGTCTGTGTAATGGCTATTGAGGTCTTTTGCTCATTTTATTTTTTATCATTTAACTGTAATTGACATGCAGCATTACGTTAGTTTCAGGTGTGCATCATAGCGATTGGACATTTGTGTACACTGTGAAATGATCACCACATGAAGTCTGGTTACCCTCTGTCATCATTCTAATTTACAGTGTGTTCAGGGATTGACACTGTAGAGTCGATTTGATAGAATTTTCCAGATATGAATACCAGCTATCCTCATTTTTGAGCTTGAAGAAACTAGCACAGATTTTATCTTTTTTGTATGACCACAGAATTCACATTTCATCAAGACGTTATATGGAAGTGGCCCCTTAATCAGATCTCTTTTAAATGACAGAAAATCCATTTTCTTTTCCTCTAGAAACCTGGTGGATTTTGCCCAACTTGCATTTTCCTTTAAGGTAGACACAATAGCACAACAAAGAACTTACAAGGAGTAAAACAGAAGGTCACAACTGTTGTTTCCTACTACACAGGGAGAGCTATCTAGACAGAGGAAGGTCCACCATGATGCTCCTGGAGCTTATATTTCAGGGTCCTTCACTTTCAGGGGCCCTTTGTAAAGCCTTGGTTGGGGCCCTAAGTTTTTTGAATTTATGATTTTATATTCTTTTTCTTTCTTCCCTCCCTCCATCCCTCCCTCCCCCTCCGTCCCTCCCGCCCTCCCTCCCTCACTGTGTGGCATGTGGCATCTTAAGTTCCCCAACCAGGGATTGAACCCACACCCCCTGAAGTGGAAGCAGAACCCACACCCCACTGAACCACCAGGGAAGTCCCTTTATTCTTTTTCTTAAAGTGAGATTTCCAAACTGTATAAACTTAAGGATGCACAAAGCCTGGGTTTGTCTCTGAACGTGGAAGTGTAAAAATATATATGAAGCTTAAATCCATTTTATACTAGGCAACCTCTTGGTGCTGGGCCAAGCTCTGGAAGAAACCCTAGGCCACACTCAAAACTAGGCCTGGAAAGTGCTGGGCTAACTTGGGTTCAGAAATCAAAATAAATGACTCCAACTTGGAAAATATCCTGTGTTATTTTATATGTTATGTTAGCTTCTTCCTCCTTTCTTTCATTCTCGCTAGCCTTTGCTGAACATTCAGTACAAAAATATTCAGCATTGAAATAACACAATTACTTTTAATAAACAATTTCTCTCTTGCAGACTTTTTGAAAAGTGCTAAGATAACATTTCATGCAGATTTAATCCTAGGTTAATCTATGAAATGGGTTAGTGCTGGGCACATTTAAGCATTCAGTTTTGTCTTAGAGTCAGAACATGTTACAGTTCTCTCTTACCAGTCTGTCTCAATTTCTGCTCCAATTCATTTCTGAACTCTGAGTCAAAAAAGCCCAAGAAAGACCTTAATCAAATCACACATCAGCTTAGAATAGTGATTTTAGTGATTTGGACATCTGGCCACTTGGAACTGAAAAAAGGCTGCCAACTCACTTGACAAAAGCTACTGAACATCTGTCAGCATGAAAATAGCTCTAACTGACCCTGAATCAGATTTCTATAGCCAACCTCACAATGAAAGGGCATCTCTTCTCCTATTATTCAGAAAAATTGGTGCCATCCAAAATATCCTACCAATATTCCACCAACAATGCCCTCTAAAGTATTTTGTGATGCAAGTGCAAATGATGTTAATCCATTGTCTCTTTCACCTATACTTTCCCTGCTATGTGACGTTGACAAGGGTGATATTAAACATGTTGAGCCGCACATGTGGCTCAGGCACTAACGCAGGGTCTTGGAGAATCTAGGTAGAGATCTTGGGAAGAGAGTTCCAGGGAAGGGAGGAGGGGAACATGAAGGTGGGAGGCACACACAGAGTTCAGGAAAACCATTGCTTAACAAATGCTGTGGAGAAATTTCAGTGTTTTACCTTGCTATATGGCAATACCAATGTGCTCAGCTAAACCAGCCTTGGACATAGATAAAAAATTTTAAAGATGATGGCCACACTATCCCTCCAAATATACCACAGAAAGATGGAGGAAGATCTGAGCTTAAATAGGGAAACATGTAGGGGGAAATTTCAGACTCTGTGAGGCAGTGTTATTAGTTGGAGTGGAAGTACATCTAATAATCTCTTTCTCTGTATAGGACTACCTTCTGTGTTGCACTCGAGCCAGACAGGGAGTAGTCTTGCTCTAGGACTTGCGCTGTAGAGTACCTTGCAATCACACACACACACACGCATGTGCACATATTTATTAAGGAAATGTGCACCTCTGTCACTTGGGATCCAGTGCTCAGTGTTGACGTAGGAAACCCTAACCTCTAAACATCTGCTTACATGGCTAACACCTTCCAGGCGCTGGGAAACACCTTTCCACATGGCCTGCCCCATGACCTCAAAACAAAAGACAACTGTGTCCAGATGCTGAGAAAATGCATGGGTTCTGCCACTGCCAGCTTCAGAGACGGACACTTGCTTCTGAGTGCAGGGGGATTTAAGTGGCTGAAACGCTTAGGTAAGAGAAAAGACAAATTAATTAACTTGTCAGATCCTTACTGTCAGCATGAAGGCAATAGACTCTTATACTATGAGGTATTGTTTCCCAGCAGTGCTTAGTATCCGTTTTCTTAACTTCTCTTCCATGTTCAGTTGAGTTCCATTTCCTGGTTCACAAGCTTGTGTGGTATCTGCAACGGTTGCACATGGTGCCTTAGGAACATTTTGGAGTATTAATTAATCATATTACTCTTAAATATATATGCCCATATAGATTCATGTAGATATATTTATCTAGACATACATATGGCAATGTGTTGCTAGTTCTTTACACTTGCAGCCAGATGAATATAAAGTGCTATAATTACAAATAGTTGGTTGTCTTTATAAAATACTTATATGATTTAATTAAAATTTCAAAAGGTTAAATTAAAAATTTCAATACTATTTAAATGGATTGAAATGTTTAGTGGTTATCAATTATGATTTTAATTCCACCTTTTAAGTTTAATACATAATTTTGAATATTTTAGAAGAGAAATTTTTGAAAAATATATGAAAAATATGAGTTTTTACATTTAATATATATTATCAAAGTATATTAGAATTTCCATCTGCCTACAATGACATTCTATTTTTTACTTATTTAGATTATTACTGTCAATAGAACACAAGAAATATTAAAATGTTGATTATAATAGCTCTTTAGAAATGTTGCTACGATATTATAAAATCAAGAAAAACAAATTTTATGGGCTGAACTATAATTTTTTATGAATTGCACATGTTTTTCATTTCATTACTCATCCATATCCCAACAGTGGAAATAAAGTAGTAATCAGGGTTAATTTTTTTTTTGAACTTCTAATTTTTTATTGGGGTACAGCCATTTAACGATGTTGTGATAGTTTCAAGTGAACAGCAAAGGTACTCAGCCGTACATAACACAGCGATAGTTGTTTTTGGTGTTTTACATCTTAGCTGTCTTTAAGTCATATAAAAACCAAGGCTTTTTGCATGTTTTGCCATTTTGTCACTCTGACAGGCTTGTCAGAGTAGAAAGGGTCACATTTTAGTCATTTGTTTGCGTCCCTTGTAACTTTACATAAACGGTGCATGAGTCTCCATTTGCACTCTTCCCCTCAGGCCTCGCAAATGATAATCATGGCCCCAGTTAAAAGGTTTTAAAAACTGTACTGAGGTATTTTAAAGGGGTGGTGTGATAAAACTTTGAGGAGTCTATCAATAGAGAGCATTTGGCTTCTGCTTCCCTCTTTTCTGGGGGGCTTTCTTGGTAGCTCGGACAGTAAAGAATCGTCTAGCAGGCTGGAGACCTGGGGTCAGTCCCTGGGTTGGGAAGATCCCCTGGAGAAAGAAGGGCATGGCAACCCACTCCAGTATTCTTGTCTGGAGAATTCCATGGACAGAGGAGCCTGGTGGGCTACAGTCCATGGGGTCGCAAAGAGTCGGACACGACTGAGTGACTTTCACTTCCCTCTTTCTACTAAGTGCTTGAGCTGGGACAAACCTCTAGACTTTTCTGTCTCACTTCCTCCTCCTGGTGAATCAGATGCCACCTCAGCCACAGAGGAGCAAGATGTCACCCATCCAGTGGGCTGGGAGCATCAAGCCACAGTTGCAGTGCTAGTCCACAAGGACAAAGTTTTGCACGTTTTGTGAAAAAAAAAAAAAAAGATTATAACTTGGAGAATGCATTTGAAGTACTTAATAACCAAGCTATTTGTAAGGGTTAATTTATTTTATCTAATATTGCAAATGTTTTGGAAATCATAGTAAAGACACCTAGAATCATAATACTCTTTCAGTGGCAAATGTCATATTACGTTTTTAGGGCATTATGTCAATTTAGTATTTCACATATTATTAATAATGTCTCGTTATATAAAATTATTACTAAACTGGCAATTAAGTGAATGTGAAGGATCCATATGCTAAACTGCTCATAACATTTCAATTATGAATTTCAAATCAGATGTCTTCTAGTGTACATTCACACCACTGATGAACAATCCCTTTGCCAGGTCCACCCAAATGAACTCTGCTTTGTAACAAATGATACTGATATAAAGTCATTTCACACATTTTCCTGAATTTAAGAAAATTAGAAATGGAAGCAGACAAAGCAACTAGTGCTTTCTCTTGGTGGTAGTAAACCATTTGTTAGTGCTGTAATTAGCTCTTTCTTGGATGTGTAAATCCTTTGCCGTGCCTGTTAAAAAAATTTACCATCTTAACCATTTTAATATTTTTATTTATTCGTTTGGCTGTGCTGGGTCTTTTGCAGCATGTGGGACCTTTGATCTTCATTGTGGCATGCTGGATCTAGTTCCCTGACCAGGGATTGAACCTCGGGCGCCTGCATTGGAAGTCTTAGCCACTGGACCACCAGGGAAGTCCCTTGGGGTGCCATTTATGCATCTTGAGGGACTGAAAAATTGTTTTCTTGTTCTCTGATTTACATTTCCTTCCCTAAAGAAAAAAACCAACAAACAATAGTGAGTCCATTTTATTTTTTTAAGTTCTACCAGTTTATTGCTACTAACCCATCTCCCTCCACCCTCATGCATGCGTGCTCATGTAACCCCATGGACTGCAGCCTGCCAGGCTCCTGTCCATGGACTTTTCCAGGCAAGAACACTGGAGTGGGTTGCCATTTCCTTCTCCAAGTCTATTGTTTTTAGCTGTATGTTTTACACTCACTTTTGTCCCTAACTGACTGTGTTTTGGTTTTTTATGAATCTTAGTGGTGTAGGATCCAAGTCAGGTATTTCTACTGAGGGGCTATCCTTGAACACAAAACCCAATGATGCTTTAAAGAAGGGGTTGGTCCACACGATTCCAGAGTGAGGCTATATTGACCAAAAAAGTATGAGTGATTTCAGCATAGCAGCTGGGAAGGTCATCTGGATTCCTTCCTCCCTGTCCTCCTGTGGAAGAGGATAGTAGAGACCTCAGTCACAGCCTCATTTTAGGGCCTTTTCCAAGAATTGGAGGTGGTTGACTCTAGGTGTTAGCATAGTGGATAGGAATTTACCCTCTGATTTCCTTCATAACCCTGCTGTTACAGTTTCGTAAGGCAGATATACTTCAGGTCCCTTCCTTCCTGAATTACACTGGTAGGAGCAAAATGGGTTAAGGCAGCTTGCTCTTAGACCTGTCTTCGCCAGGCATCTCACTTGTGGCTCTGTGATGCAAGGTCAGTGCGCCTGGTGCAGCTCATTTGAAAATGATCTGATTCTAAGCCAAATAACGGTTTTACCAGGATATCAATGTACTAATTTATAATTAGAATTTCACTGGCCTTGAAAACTAGACTATTTGGTCTCCTGGTCAGAGCACACCTTACTCTGTTTCTAGAACCTAGGGAAGCTTAACCCATAGCCAAAAGATTGTATTCATTCAAAAAACATTTACAGAACCTCAATAAAGTACTAAACACTGAAGATGCAAATCTCAATTCCCAAAGAATTGAGAAGCATTGAGTAAGAGTGGTGTAGGGTTTCCATATTGTGTGCTCAAAATACAATGAAAATAGGAGTATGCTCGTTTGCTGGGGTGAAGGTGGACAATGAAAATTGGTCTACCTGGGAAGGGGTTGGTCAAGAAGATCTGAATTAAACTTCCCTGGTGGTCCAGTGGTTAAGAATCCACCTGCCAATGCATGGGACACAGTTTCCTTTACTGGTCTGGGAAGATTTCACAGGCTGTGGGGCAACTAAGCCCACGTGGCCACAACTACTGAGCCCACACACGTAGAGCCTGTGCTCTGCAACAAGAGAAGCCATTGCAATGAGAAGCCTGCACACCACAAGAAAGAATAGCCCCTGCTCACTGCAACTGGAGAAAGCCTGTGAGCAGCAGCACGGACCCAGTACAGCCATAAACAAACTTATTAATTAAAAAAAGAGAGAGTGGACAATTTCCAGATATACTAAAAAAGAAAAGATCAGAGTATATGAAGGCTATTAAGAACAAAGGGCACTTGCCTAGTGAAGACAGAAGGAATAACATGTACAAAGGCAAAGAGAAGAAATAGCAGAACACATTCAGGGGCGTGCAGGTAGTTGATACTGACCTGACCACGAGGGTCCAGAAGCAGCCTATGAGGCTGGGGAGGTGGCTCAGGACACCTCATGGAGTATTGTCCATGCCTTACTCAGAGAAGAAAATTTATCCTTAAATGCTAGGATCTGTGAAAAAACTATGCTATTGGCCCAAATTCTTTACCCCTCTTTATATCCACATTCTTTACCATGTGAGTTTGCAGTTCTTACCAAATAAAGATATAAAGTAAATTTCTCTACTTCTTGACTTTGGGTTTGGCCAGATGTCTGGTTTTCAGTTCAGTTGCTCAGTTGTGTCCGACTCTTTGTGACCCCAAGAACTGTAGCACACCAAGCCTCCCTGTCCATCACCAACTCCCAGAGTTTACTCAAACTCACGTCCATTGAGTTGGTGATGCCATCGAACCATCTCATCCTCTGTCATCCCCTTCTCCTCCCACCCTCAATCTTTCCCAGCATCAGAGTCTTTTCCAATGAGTCAGCTCTTCGCATCAGGTGGCCAAAGTATTGGAGTTTCAGCTTCAGCATCAGTCCTTCCAGTGAATATTCGGGACTGATTTCCTTTAGGAAATCTGTTTTGGCCAGTACAGGGAAGTGTAGGTGATGGTGTATGTGCTTCAACTGTAGGCCTTGTATCTTTCCATTTCCCTACTTGTATCTCTGCCATTATCATGAGAAGGCCATGCTCAGGCTAGCGAAGAGCCATGTGGACCAGAGCCCAGCCTAGGTCAGCCAAGCCCTTCAGCATATTTCAGTATCCATAGGCCAAATAAATGCTTACTGTTGCATACCTCTGAGATTTTTGTGCTTGTTTGCTATTCAGCATTTTATGTCACTTTCTAACTCATATAAAACCCTTCATCACAAGCAGAGGTATATATACCCCAATTTCCATTTTAGAGTTTTTTTTTTTTTTAATCTGCATGTGATGGACAAATTAAAGAGGAGTGAAAAGGAGGCTGGGAGATCAGTGAGGAAATTGAAGAAAATCGTGAAATACCAAGAGCTTTGAACTAGGCCCTTTGGCCATGGGCAGGGAGGTAGAGGAGCCTGACAAGCTGCAATCCATAGGGTTGCAAAGAGTTGGACATGATTGAGCAACAAATATACACACAAACACAGGGAGGTGAGGAGAGGAATTAGGAGTTTTTCTTTTTAAAAATTTGAATTATGAAATATCTCAAACATACAGAAAAGTTCATAGAATAGTATAACAACTGACACTCATGTGATCACTACTTAGCTTTAATATAAATCAGAATGTTGCTTCCTTTTTTAAAAAAAAGTAGCCTAATTCCTCAGTTTCTTCTCCCTTCATTCCTTCTTAGAGGCAGTTGCTGTCCTGAGGTTGGATACATTATTTCCATGCATGATTTTTAGTTTTAGATGTAAGTATGTGTCCATTAGCAATACACACCGTTTCCTCTGTTTAGAGCTTTACCTATCAAACTATGCATCTTTTGCAACTGTTTTTATATTATGTTTGTGAGTTTTATCCATATTGATACATAGAAAACTAAAACATGGAGGCATTTAGAGATAATAGAAAAGTAAAAATTAAAAATGTAAAATGCAAAAGAGAGGGGAAAAAATCTCATATAACTACCATATTTCTAGCTAGGGTGATCATGTGAATTATAGACAAGAATGAGGAATGTAATAAAAGAAGCAGGTTTTAAATGAGGAGGGCTGGAAGAATTGAGCTCAATTTGAGTGTGGGGGAGAGAGTATACTTATTGGGCCCATACTGATAGAATATGCTCTGTGGGCAATTGGATTTGAAGATTGCTCAGGAGCATAATCTGGTCTGGAGAGAGAGTCTTACCCTTTTTTCCATAGAGATAGCACTTACAACTATGTGAGTTGGTTTTTTACACAGAAAGTGCAAGTCGAGTAAGAAGAAAAGAAGACCAGGGACTTTCTTGGTGATCCGGTGGTTAAGACTTCGCGCTTCCAATACAGCGGGTACGGGCTTGATCCCTGGTCAAGGAACTAAGATCCCACATGCCTTGCAGCCAAAATAAGAAGACCAAAGCAGAATTTTAGGCCACAGAAACTAACAGTTGAAGGCAAACAGAGGACCAGCAAACATGGCTCTTCTTACATCTTTCCAGAGAGTGTTCTTTCATGCACTCCTATCAGCAAAGCATTTTTGAGCAGCCTTTTGCATAGACGTATTTTACTTATGTATAAATGATATACTGGTCCTATGAAACTAACATATTATATGCATCATAACATATATTCCAAAGTAGAAATTTTTAATGTGTAAGATATGCACTAAATAGAAATTCAAGGTATTCAAATATTTTTGTACCCCCTGGAGTGACCCCCTCACTTGTGAAGTCCCTGATTAAAATAGATCATCTGACCTCCTCTTTCATTTGGGAAATTATGCTTTACATCACCATTGTTCTGAAAGTGGCATTGTTTACTCCTTTTCAAAATATTTAGCACACATTGAAAACTAGAGTGGGCTTCGCTGGTGACTCAAGTGGTAAAGAATCTACCTGTAATGCAGGAGATGTGGGTTTGATCCCTGAGTCAGGAAGATCCCTGGAGAAGGAAGTGGCAACGCATTCTAGTATTCTTGCCTGGGAAATCCCATGGACAGAGGAGCCTAGTGGGCTACAGTCTATGGGGTTGCAAAGAGTTGGACATGACCTAGCAACTAAACAACAACAAACAACAAAAACTAGATTTAGAGGTATTTAAAAATTTACATTAAAAAGTACTTGTGATATGTGAAATGGGAATTAGAAACTCATTTTTCCCCACCAATTACTGTGGTTCCCTCCAACTCCCCAAATATCCCTGACCCCTGGTATCTACTAGTTTGTTCTTAATGTTTATAATTTTGTCATCTTGCAAATGTTATATAAATGGTATCATACAGTATGTGACCTTTTGAAATTGACTTTTTCACTCAGCGTAATGCCTTTGAGATCCATCCAAGTTGTTGCATGTATCAGGAGCTGGTTCCTTTTCATTGCTGAGTAGTGTTCCATGATGTGAATATACCACAGTTTGTTTAATCATTCATCTATTGTAGGACATTTCGTTTGTTTCCAGCTTTTGGCTACTACAAATGAATGCTATGAACAATTGTATATGAGTTTTTATGTGGATAAAAGTTTTCATTTTTAGGGGGGGACAAATGCCCAGTATGCAATTGTTGAGTCTTCCCTTGTGGCTCAGCTGGTGAAGAATCTGCCTGCAATACGGGAGACCTAGGTTTGATCCCTGGGTTGGAAAGATCCCCTGGAGAAGGGAATGGCTACCCGGTCCAGTATTCTGGCCTGGAGAATTCCATGGACTATATAGTCCATGGGATTGCAGAGTCGGACACAACTGAGCAACTTTCACTTTCACAGTAAATATACAATTTTTGTTTTTTAAGAAATCATTGGACTTACATTCATACCATCTATGTAAAGATAATTAGGGGAAACTTAGCTTTAACCTAGTTACCCATCTTGGGGGAGCTGATGTATCTATAGGGATATATTGCTTCTCTCCTTGCTTTGTGACTTATCAACAACTGGAGAGTTTAGAAAAAATACACTGAAATGAGTGTCAGTGAGTTTGAGTAAAACATTTTTCTCTTAAATGATGATTTTTATAAATGAATGATTTTCTTGGCTACATCTTCTGTATGTGCTCATGCTCAGTCACTTAGTAATGTCTGACTCTTTGCAACCCCAAGGACTTCAGCCCAGTACAGCTTCTCTGTCCATGGGATTTCCCAGGCGAGAATACAGCCCACTGGGGTTATATTTCCTTCTCCAATACCTTCCCTATATTGCCTGTTAATAAGTCTGATCCTAAAAAAAAAAAAAAAAAAAGTCTGATCCTGGGACTTCTCTAATGGTCCAGTGGCTAGGGCTCTGCGCTCCCAAAGCAGGGGACCTGGTTTGATCCCTGATGGGGAAACTAGATCCCCCACATGCTGCAACTAAAGATCCTGCATGCTGCAGCTAAGATCCCAGAGCAGCCAAATAAATAAATAAATAAAGTTTAAAACAATTTTCTGATCCTTTCAATTCAAGCTAATACATTTTTTTTTCTCTCAAAGAAACAGTCCTATCTACTTGAAGTATAGGTATTTTTTTCTTTATACTGAACACTGTTTAAAGTGTTTCATGTCCCATTTGTCCTATTCTTAATGCTAATTAAATCCTTGAGGCCAATCTCTTGATACACAGTGTATTGGTCATGAAAATAAGAGCACTATTTTCTATTTCTTCTAAAAAAAATTAATGTTTAATATCTTCAAAAATATAATAAGGGATGTTATTTTTATTAGATTTATTTTTTAGACATTTATTTTGTTTTATTATTGGAATACAATTGCTTTACAATTTTGTACCAGTCTTTATTGTACAATAAACTGAATCAACTATATGTATACATGTATCTCCTCCCTCTTGAGCCTCCCTTCCAACCACTTCCCTGCTCCAGGTCATCACAGAACACCAAGCTGAGCTCCTTGTGCTGTACAGCAGCTTCCCACTAGCTATATATTTCACACATGGTATATATATGTATATATATATACATATGTCAGCACCGCTCTTCCAATTCTTCCCACCCTTCCTTTCCCCCATTACGTCCACATGTCCATTCTCTATGTCTGTGTCTGTATTCCTGCCCTGCAAATTCCTGTGTCTCTATTCATCTGTATCATATTTCTAGATTCCATATATGTATGTTAAAATGCAATATTTGCTTTTCTCTTTCTCTTTTCTCTTTATATGACAGACTCTAGGTTCATCCACATCACTACAAATGATCCAATTTTGTTCCTTTTTATGGCTGAGTAATATTCCATTGTATATATGTACTACATCTTTTTTAAAAAGTTTTTATTTTGTATTGGAGTATAGCTGATTAATAATGTGATAGTTTCAGGTGAATAGCGAAGGGATTCAGCCATACATATATGTGTATCCATTCTCCCCCAAACTCCACTCCCATCAAGACTGCCACATATCATTGAACAGAGTTCCATGTGTTATACAGTAGATTCTTGTTGGTTATCCATTTTAAATAGAGCAATGTATCACATCTTCTTTATTCATTCATCTGTCAATGGACATTCAGGTTGCTTACATGTCCCTGGCTGTTGAAAATAGTGTTGCAGTGAACATTGGGGTACATGTGTCTTTTTGAATTATGGTCTTCTCATCAAATTTATTTTTAAACAATTAACTGAAATTCTGGAAATTAAACTTGACACTCCTCAAGAAACAAAAATGTTAAGTGACAAGAACTCACTGCAGTTAAAAAAGGGCCCACAGACTCTCCTCCTTAAATGTGACTTAGAGTGGAAAATTTCAGTGCCTTCCTTTCTTCCCAGAAGTGAGATTCATGCAGGTTTCTTCTCAGCTCTAATTTCCAAAAAAGTCAGGGCTTACTTCTCCATCACCTTTGGTGGGCTTGACTCATAAGCCTGAGCCACAAAGACCTGTACCTCCAGCTTAGAAGAACCTCAGAGCCCAGCCCACCATCAGGGTCAAGAATCTAAAAGCTCACCTATGGGATGAGAATGATGTGGACAAAGTTACTAGAATATAGGCCTATTACCATCAGGGAATTGCTGAAGCTTAGGGTTGAAAAATTAGGGTTGTGTTGAGGAGACCTCATACCTTCTCTTCCCTTTCTCCTGGCCCTGGGCCAAAAATTGGTGGTCCAGTGATAGAGACCTATAGAGTTTCCAGAAGCTGGCATGTTTTGAGCCTGTATGGTTAGAGTAGATTATAAACAGACAGTAATAAACAGATCCATAGAATTGCTCAACACAATGGAAGTTTATTTTTTGCTCCTAACAGTACAGTAGAGTTGAAAAAGTATTGTTGGAAAAAGCAAAGGAAATGTGACTGTGTGCCATGTTGCCATTCTGGGACTCAGGCTGTGGGTGACATTGCTATCTTTAAAACTTGGCTTCCAGGAGAATACAGGACAGGAGAGTTGAGGGGGTGCATTTCCATCTCTGTCAGCCAGAAAAGAGGAATGAGCATGAAGGAGTATGTCCAGGAGGATTATGTGGGCCAAAGCAAGAAGCGGTGGACACCATTTGTACTCACGTTCTGCTGGGGAGAACCCAGCCGTATGTCATCTTCCTCGCCGCAACTACAAGAAGAGCTGGGACCTGAGGCCAGCTAGATGTCCGGAGAAGCAGGGAAGGCTTTTACTGGCTAGTCAGCTACCACAGAGCCATTTCTACTCTGCTGGTGTCTGGAGCAGCTTCTGGTAAAATGGGAAGGGACTTGGGGGCCTGAGCACAGTGACTGCAACAAAGGTGAGGACTTTTTTGCAGAGAGTATACTGAGTTTCCTTCCCCCCAGGAGCAAGAGAGGTAAGCAGTGGCCTCATGAGCTGATTCTGTCTGTGGACACAACAGCTGCTCTCTGGAGGGAAATTTCCTGTTCCTGGGAAGCTAGTCAACTTCTCCTCCAGAACAGAGTACCAGTCGGCTTGTGAAATGTTCGTTCACTCCGTGTGACTGCAGGAGTAGGGATAGGAAGTCAGTGCCATTGAACAGACAAAGGAGAATGAGACAGAGTCGTGTCTGTCTTCAGAGGAGCCCGGGCATCTGACTCTCTGAAAGTGCAGAGTGTCCTTGAGGAAAGTTCTGCTGACAGTTTGCAGGTGCTGGGGGGAGGGCTCTGAGTGCTGCAGTACCAGGACAGGAGCCCCCCTTTATTACGACCCACCCCTGTACAGGTAAAGAGCTGAGGCGGAACCAGCGTACGCAGATTCTCTTCCCCTCTGCCCTTGGCCCAAGGGCAACCACACAAAATGGGATTAATTGGGATTATGGGGGCTTTGGCTGCTTGGCTGCTACTCAAGGATGAATGCTTAATTTATGTCTCAGTGATCTTGACTCCTGCCTGATTAAACTGGTTCACTCGGGCCATTGTTTGCCAAGGACTTTCCTTTCAAAAGAGTGGCTACAGGTGGTTCTTTTGTGTGACAGACTTAGCTTTGCTACATACAGTACATGGCTCTAATGGATGGCTGCAATACCATCTTTCTCTCAGAAATCACTAAAAGCACAAATAAATTCAATAGGTTCTCTTCTCATCTTTCAGGGCTTTTCTTGTGATGGCAAAATGTCAACAGGTGTGATTGTTCAAGAATATATAGAACAGATGTGGAATTATTACTGTGCAAGAGAAAAGAGCATTTGTTTGGAAAATATCCACTGAGTAGAGATGTTACGATTCAGAGCTTCTAACCTCCCCTCAGCAACTCACTCAGGCAAATTGAAAGATGCCCCTAGGAGTCCCCAGTCCTGATGGTGCCTGGTGCCCTGGCTTCCCTGTGCCGTTTCTGCTAGTGAATGGGCTCCTGTGTTAGGCAAGCAGTTCAGTCTCACAGGTCTGCTCCAGCCTGAGCCAAGTTCTGTTGTGGTTTGAAGGGATGAAAATGTTGGGCTACTTGGATTTAAATGAAGATTGTCCACAAACCTTAACTGGTTTGATGGTTTTAGCCCATTTGACTGGTGAAGTTAGTTTACTAACATATAAAGCAACTTTTGGACTGACTTCATGTTTTCTTTCTTGGCCCTTGAAGTCAGTCATAAAAGCCAAATTGGTTTAGGCAAATCTGCCCTATGGCATACTCGATATTTTTCCAGAGACCATGTAAACATCTTCAGAAGCAAATAAGCTGTTAGACTGAATAACTAAGTAATGTTTCTGTCCAAAAGGGATGTTATGAGAAACTATAGTCTATGACTTTTGTGTTTAGTTAAAAATAAAGGTTGTTTTAGTATAGTAAGCTAACATGACAGAGACCTGTGCATTAACCATGTGATAATTATTTTAATTAATTAATTCTAGAAATTTATTTCTCAATATCATACAAACTACTATAGAGCTTAGGAACATCCTCTGTGCCTGAGCCATCCTCTCCCATTCTGTGTTGGTATGGTATTACCTGGACTATACTTGAAAAATGTCCAAATGTATCAATGTTATTTCTCCTAGCTTTGTATAAAGAAAGCAGCTACAAAACATAATTAATTAAGGTGAGAAGTCTATCACATATCTTGGAAAAGTCCAGTGATAAGTATTTGGGTTCAAACTCTGCTTTCTACAATGATTCCATAAGTTTAAAGACTTTTCTGGAAAATGCAATTATGAGCATATTATGATGTTAATTAAAAATTACTTTAAATTTTATAACATATTATCTCCTGAAAATACTCTGATGGTAAAATTTAGGATTTAATCAACTAGAGAGTGAATGATAGTAAAATTGATTGAGTAACTCAACCTAAAGATGAGAAAGAAATAGAGATCCTAGGGAAATAAATAAATGAGAACATATGGGTCTAGAAAGGAAATCATTCAGCTCCATCAAATAACTTAAAAGTTAGAGAGAGGGTAAAGGTGTTGCTCGGGTTCAGAATGAGCAGAACTGAGAGATGCCATTTTCCTGAAGTTACGTGCAGCCCTTCAGAGATGATGCACCAAGAAAAGAAAAGGTTGCTCTGAGCATTGTATGAATACCGCAGGAACTTAAGGCACCTCATCACTTGCCTCCCTCGGGATAGTCAGGGCACGCCTTCTCCTGCTGTGAGCGTTTATACTCAGTTGCTTAGAATTGTCCTATTCTTTGCAACCCCATGGACTGTCACCCACCAGGCTCCTCTGTCCATGAAATTTTCCCATCAAAGAAGATTGGATCGAGTTGCCATTTCCTCCTCCAGGGGATCTTGCCAACTCACAGATTGAACCCGCATCTCATGCATTGGTGGCTGGATTCTTTACCACTATGCTGCCTGGGAAGCCTCCCCTGCTGAATAGATCCTTCCAAAAGTTGGACAGTTTGAAGATCTGTTCTACTGCTCTGTGTGGAGACATAGTCTTACCATGGGATTTAGAGCTAGCAGAGACCCACAGAATCTTCCAGTTTAACCCTGACTTTTATAAAGAGGAAATTGATGTCCAGAGAGGGAGTTAAGCTTTCCTGGAGTCACACAGAAATATTCCCATTGCCCTTACTTGATTTACTAGGAACCACTCACCCTGTAAGGGCTTCCATACTGGCTCAGTGGTAAAGAATCTGCTTACCAATGCGGGAGACTTGGGTTTGATCCCTGGGTCGGGAAGATCCCCTGGAGAAGGGTATAGCAACCCATTCCTGGAAAATCCTATGGACAGAGGAGCCTGGCAGGCTACAGAGTTGGACGTAGGGTCACAGAGTTGGGCCTAACTTAGCAACTGAGCACACACATCACATATAGAAAGTAAAATTATTCAGCTTTCTTGCTACCACACAGATATTTTATTTAAAATAATTCTAATATTACTACTTCTGTCTTTAAGCAATTTCTCTTGGTTAAAGTATTCCTCTAATCCTGAACTCCCTGACAGTCAGAACCAAACAGCCTTGATTATTTATTGCTTGCAACTATTCTCTCGTTATGTCCTGAAAGCCTGCCTGTTTTCCCCACCAGGCGCCTATGGGCAGTGTCTCTTACCTTTCTTTGACTCTCTTACTCAGTAGGAGACAATGTTGATAATATGGTGTGAATGGTTCTAGATACCTCAACACATAACCTTTTGCCACCCAAGAAGCCCCACACTTCTAGCTGTTGACAGTTAGGGGATGTTGCAGAAGGTCTTATAAAGTATTTTTTAAGAGGGTTTGATAGCTCTCAGAAGCTTCTACAAAATTTGGTTTTGAGCTCCTAGTAATCCTACAAATTTGCCTTAGAGTATCAGTAAAAAGGGGAATGTTTTTAGAAGATAATAAAAGTTATGTTCTGATTAAAATATTCATTCCAAGATACTTTACATATAGGTAAAGAAAGAAAGTAAAGTACTTTATAGGTAAAGTAAGAAATTAATAGGTTTCTTAGGGGAGATGTTTTTGTTGATTTTCAGTGTGGTTTTGTTTCGTGACATTGTACTGGCTGGAAAATTCAGGTTTTGCATTCAGGCCTGACCCTAGTTAAAGATGTGAAGCTGGCCAAGCTGAGTTACAGTCCCTTCAGGGCTTCACATGCCAGCAAAGCACCCCTCAGCAGGACACCCGACCCCTGGCTCCCCAGGCTCTCCTTACACATCAACATCCAAACATCTCATAAATGAAATAATGAACAGGCCTATCTCCAGCCTAAACTCCTGTGAGCAGAGCAGGAACTGAGGAACTGGGTCATTAAAACTACATCAAGGTCCTCAAGAACCACATTAAGGATGTGTGAGGAGAGGGTGTGTAGGTTGTTTCTAAAAGAGGGCCCTACCGGAAACCTAAAATGTTGAGTGGGAAGAGCTGAGGAATCTCTACAAATCAGGCCTCATCCCCAATCTGAATATCAACCTCTTTGATCATTTAACTGATTGGGTAATTTCAGTTTTCTCCATGTGTCACCAGTAATTTCTTCATGGAGGCAGTGTTGGACATTGGTCAAGATAAGCCTAGGTTCTGGAGGTAAATTCTCTCATGGACAACCTGTTACCCTCTGGGGCTTCAGTTTCCTCATCTCACCATTAGCAGGTACTAATATTACTACCTCACAGAGTCATCATGAGGATAAAACTAATGTATCAAAGCATTTAGGACAATGCCTGGCATAGTAAGCCCTCAGCTAGTATTAGGAGGATGAACATCATTATTTTGACATTAAGGAAGCATCGTGTGAATGGTTGGATATGTTGATTCCAGTCATTGGAAACAAGGCAGCCTAAAATATACGATTTGATTTCCCTTATGTTAGCACTTAGACATAATTTTGCAAGCTGAAAACAGCATGGACCTTGAACATTAACCTAATATACCAAGAAATAAAAACACTAGTCAAAATGGCAGGAACAGCATAAATCATAGATACTATCTTTGTGTAATTTTTAAAAATTAGTGATAACAAAATTGCTTCTTTTCATTACACTTTTATATGACTATGTGGATTTCATATTTCCAAAATGTCTAACAGTCTCCAACGGGAACTGTGACTTGCTCTGACAAGATATTTAGCCCTCAACAAGTAGAAAAGCTTTTGGCTGGTGATAAAAAATTTAATGAGTTGGTGGAGACAGAGGTTAAGTCTTCACATTGTGAGGTTCTATTGACTCTTCCTCAGCCTTGCCCTTTATCCTCATTTATATCTGAGTTTGTAAAAAGCCCTCAAAAGGCAGACTATTCATTAGTGGTTCCATAGTAGATGATTATGTTCAGTTGTTATTTCGTCTGTGCCACCGCTGTCTAGCTTATGTTATGCAGTGTGACAAGTGCTATATAGAGCAAATGAAAGACAGGGTTTCAGCACAAGTTAAAGCTTCCATTGTAAAGAGAGAGCGTTTTGAAATGGCCTTGTGAGAGGGCAGAAGCACTATGCCAGGTGTAGCTGGACAACAAGGAAGAAAGCCACTCTAACAGCCTGGGCAGGCCCGTCTGGGAGGGAGGTTAAAAGGGAGCAGAGGGCACACTCTTCCAGAGTGGTTCCTTGTCAATAGTTTAAAAGATATTATGTTGAATAATGGGTTTTAAGACTACTGTGAGTATTAGAAGAGGCAGAGTGGAGGTGGCCGTTGGATTTCCAGAGACAGAAGTCAAGGGGTGGCCTCTGCATTTTAAATTCTAGTTTTGTGTACCCCCTGCCCCTGCCTCAGCCACCAATGTCAAATATCACCTCCAGGCTTGCCACCATTCCAAAGTTAAAAAATGGTCAGACTCTGGACAGCAGACTTAAAGGCTAAAAGAACTTAGATTTCTTTCTGGTCTAGTAGTAAGCATAGGAAAAGCTGAGAAAGCTGTGGAAGATAATAGGCGTATTAATCCGTGATAGTTGGTGGTGGTTTCCCTTTTTTTCTTTTTCAATGGCCTTTTAAAAGCAGTGGGGACTTCCCTGGTGCTCCAGTAAAGACCGCATACTTCCAATGCAGGCGCTCAGATTCGATCTCATATGCCACACCATGCAGCCGCCCCCCCCCTCAGTTTTTTTAAGTGATAAAAGCAATGATCTGAGGGTGCCAATCACAACAACAAAAAAGGGCCCTTCATGTGAAGAACACCAACGGAAGGGTAGGTGACAGACTGGAGAGTCATTGCTAGCCAGGTTAATAAAGTAAGCAAGTGCTTCAGTAAGCTGTAATATTTACTTCCAGAAATCAGGCACTTCTTTGTTTTGATGTCTTGTATTTCAAGAAAGACTGTGTTGCTATAGAGGAGGCAGCGTTAAGTGGCGTGAAGTCAGCCTGTGGCATTCCCTACCTCTGGGGTCAAAGATCCTAACATTGTAGGTGAATTTCAAAGGGGGCCAGATTATTCTGTGGCGAATAGTAACATTTGCTGTCATGCATGTTAAAAGTCTGGTAATCAAATCTCATGCCTCAGGGAGTGAATGCATCTTGCAAAGGGCCAGCCTTTTTATCTTCTGCTCCACCTTTGCCTACAGGAAACATGACAGATTTGGTGGGAAGGGAAAACACATAAGTCTTATTCATTGATATTACACAACCTTCTGTGGCTCAAGAGCTAGGTGGGGAGCTGGGAGGTAAAAGGAGGGGAAAGTCTTGTTTCTCAGCTCTGGGACATTGGCTATCTCTCTGGAAATTTCTCTGGACTGGCAAGTTTTGAGGATCTGCAAGGAAAGCCAAGACTTGACAACTAGCCTCCTGACTGAGTCTGGGAAAGTCTTAGGGTTTGGCGGGAGAAGGTTGCCCTTTGGTCAGGGGCCCCAGATCATCTGGGGTCAGTTCCCTGCTTCCCAACCACCTGGACCTGAGGAGGACTGGCCATTTTCATCTTCCATTTTCTTCCTCTTTTCCCCCTTCTCTCCTTCTCTCTCTCATCTTTCTCTTTCTTCCACTTCCAAGTAGTGGGAAAGAGCCTCTGTTTCTCTCTAAATGGCCCTTAGAAGCTCTGCGGCAGCGGTCCCCAACCTTTTCGGCACCAGGGATCAGTTCCATGGAAGCCAGTTTTTACCAGAGCAGTGGGGTGCAGGGGGATGGCGCAGGCAGTAATGCTAAGGGGAGTAGTGGGGCGCAGCAGAAGACGCTTTGCCCACAGGCCCACTGCTCACCTCCTGCTGTGTGGCCCAGCGCCTAACAGGCCACAGACTGGTACCAGTTCGCAGCCCAGGGATTGGGGACCCCTGCTTCACAGGATTCCAGTGCCAAGAGGCTCTGGAGAAATCCCCCCTCTCAGTGCCTCAGGCAGGGGCTGGTTAGAGTGTGGTGCTTGGTGGCCTGGACATCAGCACTCTCCTCACTCCAGCACACTCTCTCCTGCCGTCCCTGCTGTACCTTTCCCCTCAGCGTACAGACGTCCTCTCACAGTGCGCAGTATAAAGCAGAACCAGTAAGCTGTCTCTCCAGTCCCATATGGGAT
Organism: Okapia johnstoni; assembly: GCA_024291935.2. NCBI lineage: Eukaryota > Metazoa > Chordata > Mammalia > Artiodactyla > Giraffidae > Okapia > Okapia johnstoni. The sequence continues at coordinate 84,480,232 of CM044307.1, forward strand.
TCCCTGGTAGCTCAGCTGGTAAAGAATCCACCTGCAATGCAGAAGACCCTGGTTCGATTCCTGGGTGGAGAAATTCCCTAGGAGAAGGGAAAGGCTACCCACTTCAGTATTCTGGTCTGGAGAATTCCATGGACTCTATAGTCCATGGGGTTGCAAAGAGTCCGACATGACTGAGCAGCTTTCACTTTCACTTTGAAGTCCCATGTGCTCCTCAAGCCCTTCTCTCTCCACTCTCCTTCAGAGCCACGCTTCTCAGAGATGTTCATGGAGTGCTGTTTCTTCTCCTCAGGTCCCATTCTCATCTCGGTGGTTCCTTCCTGCTTCATCTTCCACCCTCCATTCTTGTCAACATCACAGGCAACTTCCATGTGGTCCAACCTGGTGATACCTTTCAGGTTTCATCCTACCTCATCTCCCAGGATGCAACAGAGCACTCCCTCCTTCCCAAACACTCAGCTTTTCTTTGTTTCTGTGACACGTCATTCTTTTGGTTTTCTCCTCAGTTTCTTCACTGGTCCAGAGGTCTATTCTCTCCCTTGGTGATCTCACCAACCCATTACTTTAATAGTACCTGGGTGCCAAGGATCCCCAAATATGTTAAGTTCCAAATTCTTATATCTGGTGACTTCTTGGATGTCTCAGAGGCCTCTCAAATGCAAAATATCCAGACCTGAACTCTTCCTATCCCCACTGCTTATCTCAAAATGAAAGATTTTCCTGAAAATCTTAAGAAATCAATCCAGTCACCCAGAAACATGAGAGCCACCTTTCTCTCTCCCACCATGCATATCAAATTCTTCACCACATCCCATCAATTCTGTTTCTGAATTATTTTGCAATTTCATTCATGTCTCTTCTTTTCACTGCCACCAAGTCCAAGCCAACCTTACCCTTCACCTGGCAACATCTCCCAACTAGTGTCCTCACTTCTATATTTGCCCTTTTAGATTGAATCCATTCTTGAATGGAACTTATTTTTCTATTTAATAATAGAGAGATCTGTTAACATAAGTTCAAGCATATGATTTTTCTGCTTATAATTTTTCCATTGTAACTTGATATGAAATTGAAAGTGAAGGTCTCTCAGTCGTGTCTGACTCTTTGCAACCCCATGGACTATACAGACCATGGAGTTCTCCAGGCCAGAATACTGGAGTAGGTAGCTTTTCCCTTCTCCAGGGGATCTTCCTGACCCAGGAATTGAATCAGGGTCTCCTGCATTGCAGGCAGATTCTTTACCAACTGAGCTCTGAGGGAAGCCCTGCAACTTGATATGGCCTACAAGAGTTTGGTGCCACCAGATTCTTGGTCTCGCCTTCTCTCTTGTCTCTCTAGTTCCCTGTGCAATGGTCCCCTAACCTCATTTCCATTCCAAGCCCTTTCCAGTCCCAGGCTTCCACAATACTGATCCTTCTACCTGGAATGCTCTTTCTCTCACCTTTTGCCTGACTGATTTCTGCCAATTTTTCTCAGCTGTTAATGTACAGTTGACCCTTGAACAAAATGGGTTTGAACTTCATGGATCCACTTATAGTATTTTCAGTGGTACATGCTACAATACCACACAGTCAGTGGTTGGTTGAATCCATGAATCCAGAAGAGCCAAGCATAAAGAGGGCCAACTATAAGTTATACACAGATTAACCCCCATATTGTTCATGGGTCAACTGTAATTATCACTTCCTCGTGGGAGCTTTCCTCAACTCCTAAACTAAATTAGACCCCCAACTACAGTCATTGTTCCTCATTCTTTTCCTTCATATAATTTATTATAACTTATAAATATTTTGTGCATTCACTTTGACATTCTTATATTCCCATAAGCTCCATGAGGTCAGGGGTTATGCTTGTTCATCGTTATTACCTGGATCATGGGTCAATGCCTGCCACCTAGTAGGTACTCAGTCTGTATCTGTTAGGAATGCATACTTGTAGGGGTCATTACCAACTATTGAGTGACACTCAAAAGGGAAGAAGGAGGCTGTCTGAGCAAGAAGAGCACTTAATCATCTCAGCATTTCAGGCAGTATTATTATTTTCCTTCCATACCCTAAAATGAGTTACAATGTCCTTTATAATTGTCAGTCTGATGACAGAGTTCCTGAAAATCAAGTTCTTCCCTTAATTATTAAATGTGCTGCTGTGTTCTGGAGAAGGCAATGGCAACCCATTTCAGTACTCTTGCCTGGACAATCCCATGGACAGAGGAGCCTGGTGGGCTGCAGTCATCAGGGACCATCTTAGAGAAAAAGTAAAACTATAGATAATCTTTTCACCCTTTCTCAAAGTCTTTTTTCATTGGTTTTCTTTGACTGAAAGTTTTTTTCATAAACTCTTACAGTGATTTTATATTTTTAACATGTAGTTTATACACCTCCTTTTTTGAAGGAACACATCTATGACATAAAATGGGAAACACCTGTGTGTGGGGCACATTTATGAGTAAACAGTGAGCTGCTGTCACAAGCAGTTAAAACAAAAATGCCTTTGTCCAACTGAGTTAACAAAGTACCTTTGTGACACGGAATCCTTGACACATTCATCATGATTGTGTGGATTCTCTCAGAACTCTAAGCACTGGCTGACTCGAACCAGCTTCCCTGTTGTGTGCACAAATGAATCCATTTCCACAGCGCCCTGCATGATCTTGCCTGAGCCATACGCTCGAGTTGGAGCTGACCCCACTGACCTGCTCCGAAGTACAGGGCTCTGAGATCTAGCAGAGGTAATAAATTTGTTCTGGTACAGAATCAGAGAGGTGACCATCTATCCCAAACCCTCACTTTAGAGGAGGCGGTAGAACCAGCGGGGTTAAGAGGTATGGGCGGGTCACTGAGCTTATCAAGTGGCAGAGCCAGTACTAGGATGATGGTCCGGCTCCTGATGAACAAGAAAACCATTGTAGACATGACTGGAGCTCACTGAAATTTCTACTTCTCTTCTTCCAGGCACATGGGAGGATTGGCCTGATGTTAGGTGTGGCCATGTAATTTGCTCTGGCCAACAAAATACAAATGGGCTTCTGTCACTTCTGAGCAGTGCATTTAAGAGCAGTACATTTAAGAGCCGTGTTGTAATCATCCATGCTCTCTTCCCTTGATATAGTGAATCCTGAAACTTTGCATTGAGACAGACTCTGGGATGCAGAAGCTCCCAGCCAGTCTGCTTTGGATGTGTAGTGTGAGCAAGATTGTTTTGTAGCATAACTAGCCTATCCTGACCACCAGACAGGATGGAACAATGTGCAGGTTAGTGTTTGGGACCATGCAAAGAGTGTATGGATGTGAGAGTTGAACTATAAAGAAAGCTGAGTGCCGAAGAATTGATGCTTTTGAACAGTGGTGTTGGAGGAGACTCTTGAGAGTCCCTTGGACAGCAAGGAGATCCAGCTAGTCCATCATAAAGGAAATCAGTCCTGAATATTCATTGGAAGGACTGATGCTGAAGCTGAAGCTTCAATACTTTGGCCACCTGATGCAAAGAACTGACTCACTGGAAAAGACCTTGATGCTGGGAAAGATTGAAGGTGGGAGGAGAAGGGGATGACAGAGGATGAGATGGTTGGATGGCATCTCCGACTCAATGGACATGAGTTTGAGCAAGCTCCGGAAGTTGGTGATGGACAGGGAGGCCTGGTGTGCTGCAGTCCATGGGGTTGCAAAGAGTCGGACATGACTGAGGGACTGAACTCAGCTCAACTCAACTCAAAGAGTGTATCTCTAATTTAAGAATAAACCAGGACCTCTTTTCCATTCCCCAAGGAAGTGGCAGAGTGGACTCGGGGTCAGAGAGATCTAGGTTCCCATCACAGCTTACTCAGGGCTGGCAGTGTAACCCGGATCACAACCCTGAGTCCTCCTGAGCTTCAGTTCCTTTATCTGAAAAGCAGGGGTGATGGTCTCAGCCTGGTGGGATTAATCTGAACATCAGTTTTCTGAGGCAGACCATAGGACAGCTCACAAATGTTTGTTGATTCCACATGCAGAGTCCTGTCCACTGACAAAAACAAAACCCAAAGAAAAACGTTAAAACTCCTGTCCAATCTTTTTTCAACACCTCTGACTTCTTTGAAGGAATCCTGTTGTACAGAATCTCATGAGGGCTGACAGCCTCTGCATTTAGGGTTCTTTAAAACGTGGGACCTCTTAATAGATGCAAGAAGGTTTTAGGGTAGACTCTCTACACATTCTCATTTCCATCTGGACACACACAACTGTTGTAATGAAAATAAGATGATGAAGTTGGGGGGAGAATGATTGAGCAGAACTAGTACATTAAATTTTCCCCCACTGGTTTAAACAGAAGTGTCTGGAAGATTCTCTTTGTGAACCAGGCTTCATTTAAAGTCTCAGAAGCACGGTTAGAGGGTAGACTTCTGCTCGGAACATTGGTAACTAACTGAACTATAAAACTGAATTCTCTACCAAGAGTTTTCTGATCCAGAGAGGAGTCTGTGGCCAGCTCTATTTTTTTTCAACTTTTCATTTTGTATTGGAGTATAGCTGATTAACAAACAATAATGTGGCAGTTTCAAGTGAACAGCAAAGGTACTCAACCATACACACACATGTGTCCATTCTCCCCCAGACTCCCCTCCCATCCAGGCTGCCATACAACATGGAGCAGAGTTCCATGTGCTATACAGTAGGTCTTTGTTGATTATCCATTTTAAACATAGTGTGTGCATGTCCATCCCAAACTTCCTAAGTATCCCTTTCCTCATCCCTCCCGCCAACAACCACAGTTCCTTCTCCAAGTCTGAGGCTCTTTCTGTTTTGTAAGTTCATTTGTATCCTTTCTAGATTTGTGGCCAGCTCTTTCTGGTTACCCCTTGAAACATAGTATTTGTGGGAAATATTCCCATCCTGTTTGGGATGTGTTTAGGAGCTTAATAATATTAAAAATGCAGAAGTCAGTTTTCCTGTGGTGTCTTGAGTACTAATTCATGCCAAGCTTTAGAATGGGTATTTTCTTTCTTTCCATTAGGCTCTTATCTATATAGATTCATGTCTTCAATGGTTATATAGTTATATAATTAAAGCTAATTGGGGTCATTTCAATTAACTGAATGGCTCTGAAGTAGAATTTTTAAGGTCAAAAGAAATTTGAACACCTGGAGTCTTGTTGAAGTCTTGGTGGAATTAATATATTTATAAAATCTCATTATGCTCTTAAAAAAAACAGGCCAGGTTTGTGGGAGATCAGGACCCTGAGAGTGGCAGTCTTAGCTTCCATTTCAACTTTAAGCAGAGGAAAATTTCACAAATTCCAATTGTAACCTAATTCTATAGTTAGATGGAGTTATAGGAAAATTTGTTTAATTGTGAAAAAGATCACAGTGTTTTCTAAGGAAAACATTCCCTAAATCCTTGTATGGCTGTCTTCCACTTAAACCTTCCTCACCTTCTCAATCTCTGTCTTTTCTCTAAGTCTGAACACTAAGTATCAGATAGCCTTAGCAAAGTTTTCAAGAAAAATATCACTTGCAGAACCTTTGGGTTCAAGATGGACATTTTTGCATTGTCTGTTTGAGCATTTGTCTTCCAAGATGCTTTGTTTCCTGCTTAGGTTAAGATTTGACAGAATTACAAGACTGGGGCATCAAGAATATCTTGAGAAATGTCTTTTTCTGATAAACTCTTGTACCCTTCATTCTGGGTCTCCAATATTGGATACTTTATCAGTTACTCGAGAGAGAACATTTAAATTCATACCAGGAACCATTTCAGTGATCTAATTGGAAGAGCTAGTGGCTTTTACACATAATAAAACCCTTCAAGGTGGAGGAGGCAGAAATCTATAAGAGCCTTGTTAACCCATTTGCGTCTGATTTTTGGTAGCAACTTCCTGGCACATTGCCCTCACATCACACAACAACACTGTTGAACAGAACCTGCTGCTCTGTGTTTCCAGAGAGAAGGTTGCACACCAGTGATGCAAAGATCCCAACCAGGCAAGTGTGGGGTTGCTGAGAAACTAGAGCACAGGGTCTTGTGGATGCAGCAGAAGGTAATGTGCTCTCCCGCTCCCGCGCAGAGCATAAAACGTGGGTCAGAGGCGTGACTGCTTCTGAGAGTGGCTCCAAGGGAAGTTGCTATAAGACACTGGGCACACCTGTGCTGTGTGGCTGTCGCAACATCAGGATGGGTGTTAAAATGTAATTCTTGTAAACAAGGGACAGTTTTGATGCATTCACAGGAGGACCTGATCCAGACACTCAAGCTAACCTATTATCCTACACAATACAGACTGCAAATTTTAATCCAATAAAGCTAAACTGCCTTGTTTGCCATCATAGACACAAACCTAGAACTGGCCGAAATGTTATTTCCCCTGTGCCCCACTAAAATATCAACAAAACCAAGTTGATTGTCTGGTCTGTGTGGTTTCACTTTCAGATACTGTCCACTAAGTCCTTTTACAGAATAGATTAAGTTGAACTTGGTTGATCAAGCAAAATTGCTGATCTACCTTTAGCACTCAATTAGCCAGGGGTTATAGCTCCAAGATTACACAGACATATGGATCAGACATGGGGACTTAAACCTGAATTGGGAGCCTGAAAGGATTTAAAGCCAACTGTATCTTTCCCCCAAATGTCTGAGGAAGGGCATGTAGCCCACAGGAGACAGTCCCTAGAAGCGTTGGGTATTTGGCCAGTGCCTTCTTACGAGGTTCTAACTCAGTTCTCTGGAGAAAGAGAAAAAAGATATGAAGCTTATTATTAAGGAAGATACCCAGGATCATGTCTGGGGGGCCAGCTCTCAGAGCATGTGACTTGGTTTCCTGATACAGATCTTCTTCAGATAAGCTGGACTTGATTGATCAAGCAAATGGCTGATCATCTTCCTTCTCTCCCATGACTAAAGAGTAGCATTTGTGTAGGATCTTAATTCTTTTACAAAATGCTTTCTGGTAATTGTGTCTTTTGATTCCTACCACAGACTGTGCTATGCAGGTAATAATAATCCTATACAGGGCATATGATTCACACACGGAAGGAAAGCGTGTCCTGAGATGGAGGTCACAGACAGTGCCCCGGCTGTGTTCTCAGGCTTCAGAGCTCGTGCTCCCTTTCATGACTGCCTTACTCTCTCAAGTCTTCATCAGACAGTGCCCTTCTGAAGCAATTATAACCCAGAGGGTCCTGGAATGAAAGCATCTCTCCATACTTCAGCATCTTTCTTTGTTGATAAATACTATTGCCAACTTTATGGTCTTCCCTGGTGGTTCAGTGGTAAAAAATATGCCTGCAATGCAGGAGACCAGGGTTCAATCCCTGGATCAGGAAGATCCCCTGGAGAAGAAAATGGCTACCCACTCCAGTATTCTTGCCTGGGAAACCCCATGGACAGAGGAGCCTGGTGGACTACAGTCCATGGGGTGGCATAAGAGTTGGATACCACTTAGCGATTTCACCACCACCACTATATATATATATATTTATATATAGCCAACTTTTCACCATGATTTTCTAATGCGTTTCAACACAAACTGCTTACATAAACCTTTTCTCTAGGACAAAGTGAGTGGTGGTGCTGATGATAGTTTTTCAGCACTCATTTTGAGGACAAATATATTGGCTCCTGGAGCATCCTCTAAGCCGTTTGACTGTTGAATACAGCAACCCCCTTGCTAGTGAGTGCGTTTGGGTGTTAGCAGTGGAATGTTGTTCTTGACAGAAGACCTCGGCAAATATGGGATTGAAAGGTGGTATTTAGCCATTCTTTATGATGGAGATATCCACTTTAATATGTAAAGTAAGGCTCTGATGCTTCAAGGGTGTTCCCCAAGTTCCTAATTATTGTCTTATTTATCCAGCTGCCACTGGGTTTGAAAGCCGTATTTGGTGCTCTACCTTTATTGCAAAGTGTATGCCTTTTGGAAGAAGGGATTAAGATAGAAAGCAGTGGTGCTCTCTCCCACCACATGGGTCTCTCCCACTACAATCTCCCTGGCACTGCCCTTGAGAGGAAGAGATAGAGAGAGGCCTTACTGGGCCCTACCTTCGGGCTCACACATGGTTATAGTATCCTTTGGCCAACTTAGTATTTGATGGGCAAGCACTTTGTGCTTCCTGAGGCAGACTGGGTAAAGTCGGCATCGTTGTAGCCTTCTAGAAGAAATGGGCTAACACTGATCCTGGGGCCAGGAGAGCTACAGCTACTTCTCTAGGTTTTCCTATGCTTATTTCCCCACGAGCAGCAGCAGGCCCCTTCTCTCAGCAGTTTGTCATCATCTTGTTACCATAAAAATCACATCTCAGTTTGGGCTGCAGGGCTCAGATAATGCACAAGCACCATGTTAAATGTTATGATGTGAAGCATCATTTATTCCTTCAACAATTCACTGCAGGGCTGGGGCTGTGGCTTTGCAAAAATGCTCTTTCTGCCTCTTTCTCCCTGGCTCTTTTCTTCTCCCAAATCCCTTTCTCTTGCTTTCTTTCTCCTATTGACCACTTGTTAAATCTTTTTGTTTGTTTCCCCCCTTTCTCCTGGGACCCTCCGACAGGCAGGCTTGCCAGATTCATTTTCTGATCAAAGCTGTTTGATTTGGTCAATTTTGCCACATTGGAGACGTTCTCTATTACAGAGATAAATAGCTTTGGGCTAACTGTCAACGAAAACTTGTAAGCTAATAAATTATTCCAATTTCTTCCCGCGGATTTCTCTGGAGACAGCCCTAGGAAATACACTTTTTGATTAGTAAATTTCTCTGTGTGTGTGTCTGGACATTCAAATGTGTCGGCTTTGATTAGCACCATTGCTTTTCAAGTCGACGTTGGCTGAGGGGCTGTCAGTTGCCGGCAGCCCTGATGCATAATGCATCAACTGGGCCCGGAAACAGGAGCCTCTTCCAAGACTGGAAAGGCGGGAAAATTGCTCTAACAACCCCGCTGGCTTACTCTGCACCAAAGGGAGCTCAGCTTGAAAGTCTTGACAAGACTTGCTCGGGCTGCAGTGGAAGCCACCCATGCTGGGCGGAGAGTGTGAAGAGACCACGACCAAGGGCCTGCCAAGAGCCAAAGCCGCTGCTCCATCTGCTCCGGCCGCCGCCGCCGCCTCCCACAGTTTCACCCTTGCATCCTCACCCATGCTTCCCACTCCATCATCCTGGAGTCTTTGGGCAAAGGCCAGCCTCTTCCGGGCAGGCCCAGATTTCCCTTGGCCTCCCCTTGGATTCCAGTTCACCGTTTGTCTAGTTAAGGGCCCTTGGGTTGTTATAGAAACAATATTTTGGCTATAACAAATCAATCGGTGCGTGTGAACACAAACATACAGATCATTTATCAACTGAAAAATACCCTAAATTATGACCTTTCTAAAACCTATCAGAAGGGCAAGCGAATGCATAACGTAAATTAAAGTTTGAAGGGTCAGCGGTTTTTACTTTCACTATTCATCTTTCTTTCACCTTATAGGTTTAAGAACAAGAGGGCTGTGTAATTACATTTCAATGGGGTGCAGCGGTTCATTATTCCCGGCTATACCAATCTGCTGCAACATTTCCAATGCAGTCAGGTACATTTTAGCAGATATTAGTTGGTATAAGACCGTACTTGCTCTTTTGGACTGGTAACATCTTTTAATACATAACAATGCTATCATCTCAATTTCGAAAAGGCTAAAAGGGTGAGGGTATTTTTCTCAGATCAATACAATTGTTCAGATTTTAGAAAGGTGGTAAAGCCCAGCTGGTAATTCTTCCCAGAGAGTGCTCACCCTTTGCCTCTAGTCAGTTGTCCCCTTTCTCTGATCACCGTTTCCCTAAGTCCCCACCACCCCATGCATCAGTAGACATGGTTTTGTGCTAGAGCCCACTGCACTGATGGAAATGGGTAGCTTCCAACAGAAAACCTATCTGCTGCCAGTTATCTGGCCTTGGCAGGGGTGTGGTGGTGGCCTTGTGTTTGGTCTGTCCACAGAGCCAGTAGGCACCTTTAGAAATGACTGGTGCGATCTGCTCCAGAGTGCACAGGCTTGGTGACGTCAGCAGAGGCAGGCTAAAGAGACCTCTTGTGTCCTGAGGAAATCCTGTAGTGTAGAACCAACCTTAAAAGTGTTCTTCAAGCAAAAAAGCCAAGCCCAGAGCAATGGGTAAAATTAAGTTCCATTTAAACTGAAATATGTGTGTGAGTGAAAATGTGTATGTATGTATATATATATGAATGTATGCATATACGTGTGTGTATGTGCACATGAATGAATATGTATGAAAATCCACAGATAAAGGGCTGGGAAAATGTACATCAAATGGCAGAGTAGTTGTGACTGGGGAGGGAACTAATGCAGAATTATCACTTCTGTATTTCTGCAATATTTGACCCGTAAGATTGTATTTGTATTTTACTTGTTGATAAGAAAGAAAGAAAAGAAAGGAAAGATGGAAGGTAGGGAGAAGAAAAGGAAGGGAGGAAGGAAGGAACTTTTATTTTTATTGTTTTAATCGTGGGAAAAATACACATAACATAAACTTATCATCTTTACTATTTTTAAATGTACAGCTCAGTAGAATTAGGTACATTCACAATGCGTGCAGCCAATCCCCAGAACATTCCCATCTTGTAAAACTGGAGCCCTGTATTCATGAAAGAGCAGTTCCCCATTGTTTCCTCCCCCCAGTTCCTGTCTCTTGCCGTGACTCTGACTACTCTGAAATCACGCGGTGTCTGTCTCTTTGGGGCTGGCTCGTTTCCCTTAGTGTTACGCCCTCAAGGGTCAGCCTTGCCGCCCTTGTACCATGTGTCAGTTTGCCCTCCCTTTTAAGGCTGAATGAAAAGACCCTGAGGCTGGGAAGGATTGCAGGTGGGAGGAGAAGGGGATGACGGAGGGTGAGATGGCTGGGTGGCATCACCGACTCGATGGACGTGAGTCTGAGTCAACTCCGGGAGGTGGTGATGGACAGGGAGGCCTGGCGTGCGGCAGTCCATGGGGTCACAAAGAGTCAGACACGACTGAGCGACTGAACTGAACTGACTGAAGGCTGAATGATATTCTGTTGTATGTACGCATCATATTTTGGTTTTCCCTTTATCTGTTGGTGGACTCCTGGGTCAGTTCTACTTGGCCGTTCTGAATAATGCTGCTGTGACAAGGGCATGCGAATATCCCTTTGAGACTCTGCTTCCAGTTCTTTTGTATATATGTCCAGAAGTGGAGTTGCTGGATTATATAATAATATATATTTATTATATATTATTATATATATAACAAATATATATTATTATATATAATAAATACATTATTATATATATAATATAATAATATATATTATATGTAATATAATAATTCTATCTTTAGTTTTTTGAAGGAGGTACTCTTTCTTAAAAAACAAACTTAACTACTGTCCTAGACTCACCCAGGATTTAGGACCTAACTACTTGCAGCTCCACACATGAGTAGCTCATGTCAAGAAAGCCAACCCCCATCCTTGCTGGACTGGGAGAATGCCCCAGTGCCCAGGAGTGTGAAAGATTTTAAGTTACCCACCAGGCCACCCCTGACAGTGCTTTTTGTTAAAATGGTAATTCTTAGTGGATTTACTGTTTGAGCTCCCTGAATTCCTGCCAGGCACATCAGCAATGAGAAGTTAGACAACTCCATCAGGAACTCGCCCCTAGGTAGTGGCCATCCGTGCTCCGATTGGTCCAAGGCACAGTCAGCTAGATCACAATGCCTCTAGCACATGCAAGGTGGTGACCATAAAAAGCTATTTCCTAAGTAAGCGGT